>JBBPBX010039736.1:0-16005 GCA_038048925.1 Garcialebias charrua
CTAAACTAAACACGCTACAGTAGGGGTGCACCGATTTCAATTTTCTGGCCGATCACCGATCACTGATTTTTAGAAAGTCTGACCTGCCGATTCCGATTTTGGCCGATACCAATTTTCAGGTGTTAAAAGGTCAAAATGCACCCTAAATTTTCATGATTTTCCGACCTTTGCGGAGGCAGGATAAAATCGGCTTCTCATTTAAAGATCGGTCGATCACCGATCTCCCCAAATTAAGGAAATCGGGGCCGATCGATTGGCCGGCCGATTTATCGGTGCATCCCTACCCTACAGTATTTTTAGTCATTATTTTACAGTTAAAATAAAAGTTTATCAATTAAAGGTGCAGTCTGCAGTTTCTGTAGAACGCAGCACTTAGAAATATTTTCAACAGGGAAAGCATTCTGATCCCTCCCCCTCAGAGCCATATATGGCTCTGCTCCCCCTTGCTCTGCTGAAATTCAAATTAAAGCTGTTTTTATTGGCCGATTCAAATTCAAGCTCTGTTTTTATTGGCTGATTCAAATTCAAGCTCTGTTTTTATTGGCTGGTTAACGGCGGGTCACTCTGTGTTTTTAGTGTTTTTATAAATGCTGATAGAGAAGCAAGGGGACTATAGTTTTTTTCAGAGATTACTTTGTCTAACATCAGTCTGTCAGTAGATAGTGACAGAGTGAAGAAATATGTTAAAAAATATATTGTTAGAAAAGTTACAGACTGCACTACAAAGTTACATAGTATAGCTTTAAAATATACACATGTTAAAATATACTTAAAATAAAAGTTCATCAATTAATTTAACAACTACGAATAATACCGGTAACCTGCATTTAGCTTTGATTGTAAACTTTTTTTTATTATAGAGCGCATAACCAAATCCAATCCAATCCATATGGTATCAGTGAATGGCATTTTTAGGTGATTGTATCAGAATCTGCATCATAAACCATGAACGGAGCATGGAACATTACAGTAATTTGTTCTTAAAACGATAAAAACATTAGGAATGTATGTGGGAGATGAAAAGATGAGCCACAATAGGAAAATTCAGTAACTTGGGGATGGAGAGCTGAGCTAAAACGTGAGCAGGTACCTGCTTTGTTGTCATCTTCAGTCATCAGCTGCTTGATCTTCTGTCTGTTCCGCAGAGCTTCAATGAGACGAGGCAGGGTGACGTCATCATTTGGGTCAGTCAGCTCAGAGGAGGGTAGAGGGGTAGCATCAGGTTTATTATAACAGAGGAGGCCCCATCTAAAGAAACGGAGCGAAAATCTGCAATTTAATACCGCCCAAAAGGTTTTTATATTTATTCAATTCCTTTGTAAATCCTTTAATAAGATTTTCTTTCCTTACATTGCCTTTTTTAAAACATTTATTGGATGATATTTCTGTACTTTGATAGTTTTTATGGTTGACTTTTTTTTTTACCTTTGTCTAAATGGGCCACCACGCTCCTCTAACTTGCATGATAGCTCCTCTGTGAAGGCCTGGTTTCTATAGCGACGGCCTGGTTTCTATAGCGACGGCCTGGAGTAAAGCCACAAATGGGTTTGTCCATGGGACGAGCAACTTCCACCTCCTGGGTCATCTCTGCAAACCGCATCACCAGCTGCACAAACAGAGCACGTCTTGCTTATTTGACGAAACAAATACATTTTGTCTGTATAATAAGGACTCAGTGATCATGTTGGAGCAACTTACCATTGTCTCCTCATAGTCATCTGCCTTTGGATTGACACAAACGACCATCCTGTCCTTTCCTTCCCCATCAAAGTAGTTTTTAAACAGATGGGTTACTTTTGAATCTCTGTAGGGGACCATCTATAAACAGAAATCTAACATGAACTACACAGTTTATCTGAACGTAAGTGGTGTTCATCTTTAGGCTGAAAACAAACCTTGTTTGTGCCACACGTCTGGTTTTCTCTGAGTATTTCGATGCAGGTCCGCAGATTCAGCAACGACTGATTAATGTTACCTGTAAAGTAAAATTATATTAGGTTAAGTGAAACAAAGGTTGAGAGTAAAATCAGATCCTGCTGTTGGATAACAAACCTGCTTCACGTATCCATGTGCCCTTTCCCCCGGTCCTGCCAATGCGCTCACTCCCTGCCAAGTCCACCAGGCACAGCTGACTAACTGTAACCTGGTTCTTATCCTGACGAATCAAAAAGTGACAAAACTGAATTGTGAAAACTGTAATTCATCTCAGTTGGTACTACGACTGTGGTTCCAGCTGACCTGGAGAATGTTGTCACCATCAAGAGGAGCCTGAGCCAGCTTGATGATGAACACGCTGTGTGAGCGACTCGACTCCCTGTTTAACCGAGTGTTTGCAACCTTCCTCTTCTTTTGACCTGGAGAGAGATAAAAATATATCACCACAAAAAAACATTTAAAAAAAGAAACAGCATAATAATTCATTCTACAATTTCAACTCTTCCAATTTATGGCATCAAGCTGATCCTTTCGCATACCATCAAGGGGTATCATTCTCCCCTCAGGACGGAGGTTGAGGAGCATCAAGTGTAGAACCACTAGACTGAGGAACAGCTTCTACCCTGAGGCTGTTAGACTCATGAATAAATAAAAATAAAATAAAAAATAAACACTGCAAAATATCACATCATACTGATGCTGATCTGTTTTCTTGTTGCTGTATTCATCTGTGACCATCTGCTCATACAAACTCATGTTCGTGCTGCTGTTTATTCCCACTATATTAAGCTTAGTGTATTACTAGTTGATGCTTTTCTTAGTTAGTTCTAGATGTTATTACTGTTTTTCTCTTTCATTTGTTGTTGGGTGTAACTGGGACCTCGTGTACATAATCTCGTTTTCATCTCATGTACCACATGCGGTGCAAATGACAATAAAGACTCTCTGACTCTGACTCTCATATCACTTCTTATCTATCATTTTTGTGTGCAATCAAAAGATGTAGAAATAAATTGTATTGTAATGTTTCCCCAAATGGATCAATAACGTACAGTATCCATGCATTCAGTTAATTACCGTGTCATCAGGGTCAGACAACACTTGAACAGAGATGGGTGGAGCAACAAGTGTCTGTACAGCTGGTGTTGAGTGGATGGAAGCAACGCTGAGATCCGATCGCCACATCTTTCAACTGTTTCACAACTGCTGGAAGCTCTGTAAAAGAAAAAAACAAACAAGGGCAAAAGAACAAAAATTGTGAGTCACTATAGTTTTTTGATACCATTCAAAATTTACATTAGTCATTTGTGCAATGAAGAGCTGAGATATAAATAAGGAGGAACAGGAAATAGGAGTCTGATCTAATGAATAAATATAACATTCAAACAAGGCGTTCTCCATTTCCACATTTGGTTTTAAAAATAAATGTCTCATCACTTGCTTCACTCAAACTACTTGCTAGAAATTACCTCTCAAGGAATCTAATATCAGTTTCCCTTCAGCCTGTTTTCTGCCTGAAGCAGCCACAAAAACAGTAATGTTGCAGAAATACGTATTTCAAGTAAATTAGTATTTCAGCCTGGCTGCGGTTATTGTTCTGCTGGCTAGTAGCGCATGTGTGTTCACAGACATGCGACACAAACATGCTTGCGTGGATGCGGGGCCTTGTCTCTTTGAAAAAACATCCAGAAACTTGAAGCAAGCCCCAAAAAAAAAAACTCGTAGCATATATGGGTTATTTAAACGCTAGAATAACATATTCTAACGTGCAGTGTTTTACTTGCCTCAACTCATCTACCTCAGCAACATAACACACCAGTTTTAGCTCGTTAGCTTACCGTTAGCTTAGCTTATAGCCACAGCAGGTTTTGTTAATTCAATTGAACAAAAAACATCTAGCAAATAAACAAAACAGAACCGATTACAGTACCTTCAACTTCCAACTGAATGTCCAGTCGTCGTCCAGACCAGTCGACGTCTAATAAAAAGCAAGTTTTACGAGCGCTGAGTCAGAGACAACAAGAGCTTCTTGTCCGACAGCAACAGGAAATAGCTACATTTGAACGAAGCGCGCAAAGTAAGAGTCACGTTCTTCTTCTTCTTCTATTGAATTTATTGGCGGTTGGCGAACTTATTTTAAGCGCATTACCGCCACCAACTGGACTGGAGTGTGGATTTGGATAATAGACAGAAAAAATAATAAATAATAATAATAATAAAAATAAACTAAAAATTCAATAATGATACTAATAATAATGATGATGATGATGATGATGATGATGATGATAATAATAATACCCTGATGCATGCTCAATAATAATAATAATAATAATAATAATAATAATAACAATATAATGATATTCTTTAATAAATAATAAGGTAATTAAATTTGTAAAAAATAAATAAAAAAGGATTGAGGAAATGTATTAAAAATGCATTCTTAATAGTATCTAATGTAGTTCATAAAAACTAAACTTCAAGTACACAGCCTTATTTTAAAGTATAAAATGAGTATACTCTTAGTACACTTAAATAAACTTATTTTTAGTATATCTCAGACAAGTACATAAAAAGTATACTTCAAGTCAGATTAAATCACAGCCTTATTTTAAAGTATAAAATAAGTATACTCTTAGTATACTTAAATAAACGTCTTTTTAGTATATTTCAGATAAGTACTTAAAAAGTATACTTCAAGTCACATAAGTACCTAAAAGGTATACTTGAAGTATACTTAAATATACTACTTTTTGCTAAGGGTAAACTCTTCTTCTACAGCAGATCTAGAACAGCGCTACTTACACACAAGAAACTCACTGCCCCTAGTGGACAACAACGATATAACATGCACACAAAATAACAACAATAACATAAGATGAGAACATATTCCAACAAAGAGTGTGAGAATCATCTGTGCACATGGACTTCCTCCTGCCAACACTACACCAGTTGCAAGACAAGGAAGAAGCTTGTCTCATCTTGCAAAGTGTGTGCACCTCTCATCGATGCACTGCTGGATGGGATTCAGAAACGTTTTGCTGAGATGACGAAAGAACCTGAGCTCATTGCTGCAACTATACTCCTACCTAAATTCAAAACAAACTGGACTACAGATGAGAACATCTTAAAATCTGGTAAATATAAAAACATCAGTGTGTGTGTGTGCACATAAAACATTACATACACGTACTATAAATAATGCATAAGTGTACAGAAGTAATTCTTTGCAAAAATGTTTTTAAAGGTCTCAACTACATAAAAGATGACTTGGACACTAACGCTGATGATGACAACAGCACAAAAAGCAGCCGCTCTGATGAAGAAGACTTCTTTGGATCCATTAAGACCAGAAAATCAGGAGAGTTGGAGAGGTATCTTTCATGTCCATCCACTGGAGGTATGGATCTGTTACACTCTTTTCCTCAAATCAAGCGGTTGTCACTCAAAGTCAACACAAGTCTTCCAGCATCTGCAGCTTGTGAGAGACTCTTTATTCATGCAGGACTCCTTTTAACTGCTAAGAGATCACAGCTTCACTGCAAAAACTTTGAGAGCCAACTACTCTTCAAGCTCAACAGTCACATTATTGAATAATGTTTCACTGAGTTTATGTTGTTTATGTTTATTAAATTTGTTCATTTTTTTTACAAAAGAAGCAATACAAGACAATCCCATAAATGATAATGTACAAAATATAAAAAAATGAAAGGTAGCAGAAAGAAGAATAAATCTTATTATATCTGCCCCTTTTTTCCAACAATCAGATTAAACAATAATAATCTTCAACCAACAGTACAAAATGACTAACTCTTTCTAATTTTCTAACTAATACAATACACATTACGCTATTTCATATATATTTTTTAACACATTCGTTTTGATCATTTTCTTAAATGTAGACCTTGACTTGGCATTTTTAACTACATTCTCCAAGCCATTCCATAATCTAATTCCCTGGATTGAGGTAGAACGTCCCTTCAAACTAGTTCTGAATTGTGGTTTTACAAACATCTCTGTCCCCTTAAGATTATAACAACTTTGTCTTTTAACAAAATGCATTTGGATATTTAAAGGTAATGCATTATTTTGAGCCCTATACATAACTGATAAAATATTATAGTCTACCAAATCATGGAACTTCAATAACTTCAGTTGATAAAATAATGTACTTGATGGATGACGTGGGATGGCCGTGGTGTAGTGGTAATGGCAGTCGTCTCCCGATCGGAAAGTTGGCGGTTCGACTCCCGGGACCCGCACCATGTGTCGTTGTGTCCTTGGGCAAGACACTTAACCCTGAGTTGCTCCCGGTAGGACTGGAAAGCACCTTGCATGGTAGTCTGCCGCCACCGGTTTATGAATGTGTGTAGCATTCAATATATGTGTAGCACTTTGAGATTTTCAGTAATGAAAAGTGCGTTATAAATTGAATTAATTATTATTATTATTATGACGGTAATGTTTTCTAGTGATAATTCTTACAGCTCTTTTCTGTAATACAAAAATAGGCTTTGTGATTGTTTTACACGCATTCCCCCAAACATCAATACAATAGATTAAGTGTGGAACAATGATTGTGTTATACAACAAATACAGAGCTTTATCATTCAATAGGTCTCTGACTTTGTACAGTACTGCAATCGATTTAGCTATTTTTATTCTTACAGAATTTATGTGTTGTTTCCATGTCAGTTTGTCATCAATGATAACACCCAAAAACTTCACCTCACTCACTCTACAAATCTCAACACCCTCAATTTTGAGTGGAACATCAACAGTTTTCTTTTTATTACTGAATATCATGTAATTAGTTTTTTCTAGATTTAATGATAATTTATTTATTTTAAACCAAGTTTGTATCTTGACAAATTCTGTCTTTATCAATTCCAACATTTGTTCTATATCTTCACCTAAACAGAAAAATGTGGTATCATCAGCAAAAAGTACACATTTAAGGAGTCCTGACACATTTACCAAGTCATTCACATATAAAATAAATAGCTTTGGTCCAAGTACAGAGCCTTGGGGAACTCCACATGTGATATTACAGAGGTCAGATCTTACATCATTTATTTGTACAAATTGTTTCCTATCTTTCAAGTAGCTAGATACCCACTGTAATGCTGGTCCTCTAATACCATATTTGTTCAGTTTTTCAAGGAGAATGGTGTGATCAATAGTATCAAATGCTTTTTTTAAATCAACAAAAATACTGATACAATATTGTTTTTGATCGACAGCAGTAGTTATTTGTTCCATTAATTCCATGAGAGCCATTGATGTAGAGTTTTTTGCTCTAAACCCATACTGACTGTTGCTTAGAATATTTTGTTTATCTATAAATTGATCTAGTCTGTTTACAAATAGTTTTTCAAGAATTTTTGAAAACTGTGGTAACAAGGATATAGGTCTATAATTGTTGAACACACATTTATCACCATTTTTAAAAAGAGGAACTACCTTAGCTACTTTCATATTATCTGGAAATATTCCTGTTGAAAATGATAAATTACATATGTATGTAAACGGCTCAATAACATGGCTCATTATGTCCTTTACAAACATCATATCCATGTCCACCCAGTCCCTTGATCTCTTGTCTGTAAGATTTTTTACTACATTCATTATTTCCTCTTTGTTAGTTCCATTTAGAAAAATACTATTTGCACAACCTTTAATTGAATGGATCACATTATTATCTGCTTTTGGTATTTTAGCTGCAAGGCTTGATCCAACATTCACAAAATATTGATTAAATCCATTTACAATTTCATTTTCATCATGAATTTCATCGTTGTCTTTTACAAAGTATTTTGAAATACCAGTTTTTGTTTTATGATTCTTCAGGACACTATTCATTACTCGCCATGTTGCTTTCATATCACCATTACTTTTATCTAATAATTTACTATAATATTCTTTCTTATGTTTCCTTATAATCCCTACTAATTTATTTTTATACTTTTTATATTTTTCTTCAGCGCTCTGACTTCGCAATTTCAAGAAACATGAATACAAATAATTCTTTTTTTACAAGCATTTCTCAACCCTTTTGTCATCCATGGTTGATCAACCGTATTTCTCTTTGTATGATTTGTTTGCACACAATTCTTTTCATACAGAGCCTCCAAGATATTCATAAACTCATCATATGCTCTGTTCGCATCATCAACATACACATCACTCCAGTCTTGTTTATCCAGATCCTCTTTCAATTTTTCCAAAACTCTTTTTGACGTGTTTATGATCTTTTTCTTCGTTGTAACTGCTTTTGTGATGTTTTGATCATTTTTATAGATTGTGAAAACTGGTAAATGATCACTTAAGTCGGTCGTTAAGATACCACCTATCACGTCCCCATTTGTTATATTTGTGAAAATATTATCAATTATTGTGGCACTATGAGTTGTAATTCTTGTTGGCTTTGATATCAATGGATACATATTTAAACTGTACATTGAGTTTATAAATGTGCTTATGTTATTTGAATCTGTTTTATTTCCCATATCAATGTTAAAGTCTCCACACAAAAAACATTTTTATTAAAACTCTTCTCCATTAGCTCCAAGATTTTATCCGTGAATATTTCTATATTTGCTCCTGGTGATCTATATACACAACTTATTATTATGTTTTTATCGTTTTTGTTTATTATTTCTATTGTTATCATTTCCATAATATTATCAACTATTATTGACATTTCACTATTTAATTTACATTTTATTTCATTATTGACAAATAGAGCGACTCCACCACCTCTTTTATTATTTCTGTTCATATGATATAATTCATACCCCTCGATGTGAATATTACTTGTGTTATCATCATTGAGCCATGTCTCTGACAGCGCTATTATCGTAAAAGTTCTATTTAACTGTTTTAAGTAATCTGTTATTTTGGATATGTTTGCATTTATACTTCTGCTATTAAAGTGAATAATAGAGAGAACTCCATTTGATATATTGATGTCATTAAACTGCTCTTCATTATAATATTCACTATCTTTTATTACAGGAAATTTTTTTGCATCAATCACATTTTCAACATTATATATTTTAGGTTCTGAGTCTTCGTATGTTGTCATGTTCTAATGTATTTGTTCATTTCACTGTATATTTTATCCATTTTGAGTGTGAGTTGTTCCATTTCATTGTTTCATTGTTTCATTGTGAGTTGTTGTCAGTTGTTCTACTGATTAAGTCCAGGAATACATACCGGTAGTCCTTTGCTTGATGTGTAGGACTGTGTTTCAGTTTATACTTAAACAGTTAGTTCTGTTTATAGGATGTCAAAATGTAAGAAAATGAGTTCCAACTGGTAGAAACAAAGTTTTGCAAAAAGTCAAGTTTATTAATACAGTATTTAGCTGAACTATTTTGGCTACAGTTACCTTTGTGTTTTTTTATTTATTTTTTATTTATAACAATGTAAAAGATAAGTGGTTTATTTCTAAATCCTTTTGGCTAGTATTGCCTTTGTGTTTTTATTTATAACAATGTATGTTCAGTCTCATTAAAAGTTATGTTTCCTTGTAAATACATTTGCATGTTCTAATTTAATGACACGAGATGGTACTCCGCAGTTACTCAAGTACTTTATTACTTTTACTCAAGTAAATTTTTGAATGCCTACTCACTACTTTTACTTGAGTAATATTTGGTTCAAGTAACAATACTTTTACTTGAGTAAAAATTTTGAATACTCTACCCATCTCTGCCAACAGGTTAAAAATTGTCGAACAGCTTCATCTGGGGATTTTTAACCAAGGTAAAACTAAACAAGGAGCGGAGTCAGAGCGGAGTCAGAGCGGGAGCTGTGGGGGCGGAGAGTCCCGTCAGTCTTCCGACAGCAGCCGCAGGAAGTGGTCCTTCCTCTTCTTCAGCACCTCCTGAAAATCCTCAGCTGTAGCCAGTTTCTCCATGTAGGGGATGAGTTTCTGCAGCTCTCTGTCGTCCGCTGCTCCAGTACTATTAAATCTTTAAAATGTCTTCTATTTGTTGAGTTTCTGAGGTGACACATGGTAGTGGTAGCACTGTACTTGTGCATTTCACAAAAAGGATGGAATAATGAAAAAGGAGGACTGCCTTCAAAGTCTTCAACTTCAGCTCAAATCAACAGCCACATGGTTGAGACTTGGATATAAGTTTGTGTGTTCCTCTGTCAATTCTGCAAGAAGAACGGTCAAAAATCCAGCCAGAATCTCATCAGACTGAGATGCAACTTAAGAGACGTTTAAACAACTAATAGTTGGAGTGAATGTACATATTTGAGAATGTATACCTGTAGATAATTTTGACAATATGCAAAGTAAAGAAAATAAACTGAAAATTGTGCACCCAGTTTTTGTTTTCTTTATTGAAGTTATTATCATTCAGCCTTGGAAAGAGGGCCAAGTGAGCTGCTGGCTCAGATGTGCGAGTAGTTCAGTGAGGCCTTGGACTCTCAATTAACTCTGCCAGGGCTGCCCTTTGTCACTGATTATGTTATTTTATAGAATAATTTCTCAGAGCCGAAAAGGAGCAAAGGGGTTTGTTTTCTCAGAATAAATTTTTTTGTCATTGCACCGAAACACAACAAAATTACATTTCAGTACAGCTCATCCAAGTAAAACAAACAACAGACATGGGAAGACGGAGTGTCTGAGGCCGTGGCCTCATGGGAGATGCTACCATTTTCATTAGATAGGAAAAGAGAAACATGGGGGAAGGGGAGATATTAACAAATCACATCTCACACTGTGTTCTGGACACAGTGTGAAAGTTGAAAAAAAAAGAGCACAGAAACAGCAACATACTGATGACATCATAATACATATACGCATGAGGAAGGCTGACGAAGACAGTGAGTTTATCCGTGGACACTAGCAGATAGTCTCCCTAGCCCTTATAAGAGATGGTGCAGTGTCTATCAGCTGGCTCAGCTCTGACATAGCTTTATCACCAGCACTTTTACCTATCTACACTTCAGTAACTTTACAACAGCATCACTTCCTGGTCTTAGCATCACTGATTTCAGTTCAATTCAGTTTGCTTATACACTACAGGTAGTCCTCGGGTTACGACGGTCTCGAGTTTCGACGTTTCGTGGTTACGACGCATCTCCCATTTACTATGAACAGCCTTTTTACGAGTTACACAGCGTCCGCTGCGGCGGAGGGATACAGAGGCGGAGGGATACACAGGCGGAGGGATACACAAGTGGAGCGCAGCAGTGGAAAAGTACAGGCGGAGGCCCTACTGTAAACGCTCTGGACCGATGTGGACGGCGGTTTTACGTTGTAAACGGAATACGGCAGATGGACGGAAGAATACGGAGTCACCAGCATCCCAGTAGGCCATTAACTCTTTTTTCCCCTTCATTATGGCTCCCAATTGTATGTGATTTTTGATAATTATGTAAGGTACTATGTTAGGATAGGCTATGTGCTTGGTAATACAGTACTGTACATGTATATGGTGTAGTATGTACATATGTTCCGACTTACGTCGAAAATCGGTTTACGCCGCCACGTAGGAACGTATCTACGTCGTAAGTCGAGGACTGCCTGTATTTGTATTTTTGTTGGATGTAACTGGGACCCTGTGTACATAGTTCTGTTCCACCTCATGTATGTACCACATGTGATGTGAATGACAATAAAGAACCTTGAATCCTTGAATAATACCTCATATGAAACTCAACACAGGGACACAGAGGAACCAGCAAAAACTCTAAATCCAAGATAAAGAGGTTCAGTGAATGCTTTTTTGAAGGTGTGGAGGAGGATCAATGAGTCAGACACTTTGTAGAAAGACAGACTGCCGGTGGGACAGTCCACATACACTGCTACTTTGTTAGAGAGAGAAGAGGAGGAGGAGGAGATGATCGTTCCTTTGCCATTGTGACAGACAGAGGCTGTGTCTCAATTCAGGGGCTGGGTCCTCATGAGTGCGCATTTGTCGGCCGCATACGTCACTTGCCCCGCGCGGAGGACTGTCCCAATTCGAAGACTCCTCCTCATGCGGCCGAGGAATGCGGCCTACTTCCTGCCGAAATCGAAGGATGCATTCGTGAATCCTTCAAGACGGAGGCTATCCCAGAATTCATAGCGCCAGCAGAGATTTCGCGGGGGGGGGGACTTTCTGCGTGCAGGGTCGGGGCTGCTGCGTGTTGTTGAGTCATCAGCTCGTTCTGACAACAACCTCAGCGCGAATATTCATTCAACCTTTATTTAGTCATCTCAAACAACCTCAGCTCGAATATATCTCATTAAAATTTTACTACAGAAATGACTAAAAAAAATGTGTTAGCTGAATATACAGTATATTAGTGTTTCTGAGTTTACTGTTTTTGAAGAACTGATTACAAATCAGATTATTTTACACGTGCGTAGCAAGGATTTTCTGAGGGGCAATCTTTTAAAACCCAGAGTGGACCTACAAAATGCAAGTTGTCCAGTAGCACAGTTGGTTAATCAACTTGCGATTGGTGCAGAGATACTTTTCTCGAAGCTGGTTCGAATCTCACTCGGTACGGTTAAAACTTATTTTACGTTTGTCTTTTATTGGATAAAAAAAAAAGGAGTTTCACAAACTCCTTCCTTTTAATCTCAGTCCTCATTTTTTTATCCAATAAAAGACAAACGTAAAATAAGTTTTAACCGTACCGAGTGAGATTCGAACCAGCTTCGAGAAAAGTATCTCTGCACCAATCGCAAGTTGATTAACCAACTGAGCTACTGGACAACTTGCATTTTGTAGGTCCACTCTGGGTTTTAACAGATCGCCCTTTATAAGCTGATTTATAATCAGTCCTTAACAAACAGTAAACTCAGAAACACTAATATATATACATGTATTCAGCTAACTAATATATTTTAGCGGCGTCCCTTCTCTTTCCACACACACAAAGCGCGCACACAAGAACTTCCCACCCACTTCAAGAGAACGCCCCACCCACTTCAATGCCGGCTCTCCTGAAGGCTAGACCGTCCCATTTCAGCAGTTTCGCTCAGCCCACCCGGTCTTGTGAGTGCGTGGCCTACTCGGCCCAGCTAGGCTGGGTCCTCATGAGGACGCAGCCCCTGAATTGAGACACAGCCAGAGTAACCGCTGACATCAGAGCAGATCAGACTCCAAGACTGATCATTTCTTCCAAACACACACAGTCATTATTGTGTCCTCTCCTGCTGATTCCTTTGTAACTCACTGATATAAAAAATGTTTCCTTTCCAGTCTACCTCCCAGTAACAATGACCAGTCAGACCTTCTGTACACAGCAGCTGAGACCAGGAACCATCAAATATGTCTGGATCATCCAGACAAAAAAAAATTAATGAAAAAATTAAAAAAATAAAATTAAGGTTCTTACCATGATCAACATGCAGTTTTTGGTAGTGAACATATACTGTACTTTATATTACAAGGCAGCTGTTATGTTTTTATTATGTTAAGATGTACTAAATCTAGGTGTAGAATCACCAATAAGGAATAGTTTGTTTCTTGCTCCCAGATGGACAGAAGGAAAGTGATAGATCAGAGGAGGAGACAAAAATGCAGTCAACAACACAGGAAGACAAGAAAGGAGAGGGACAACAGTCAGAAATAAACACTATGGAAGAAAACACAGATTAACAAGTCAGAGAGAGACCATTCACATTCTAAAGCCCCCGGCATAACTCTGCGTTGGGCCGAACGCAGCTCGACGCCGTGCGAACGCCGCGGCACAAGCCTTTGAACGCGGGCGTGAACGCGCCAAGCTCAAATTTTACGACCGCTTACGCGCGCGCGTTGTCTCACAATAAACTGCCCGGCGCCGGACTGTTTTGTATGAGACACAAATGTATTAAATTCCTCTTCTTCATCCCTGATCTGGACTTTTCTTTTTTTTTTTTGCCAAAAGTCAAGTGATCGCTTCCTCCTCCGTTGACTCCATGAATGAAATGATGAGAAATGAATGAATTTGTCACGAGCGAATTAAACTCATGTCCAACGTGGCTGCGCGAGGTTCTAAATATTTCCTGGTGTTCTGGTGTGCTGGACCAGCGCTCCCTGTTTTTATTTTATTTTTTAGAACTTTTTATTAACATATAAACACAGAAAAACGCTGCGCAGCCCGTGCCTTTTTTCCCCGACCCGACCTGTCAATCAATTCAGTAGGCGTGTCAGCAAATGACCAATCAGCGACCTCAATTTGTCCCGTAGGTAAACGCTCCGCCCTTCTTCTGCTCAAATGACGTCAAGTATTTGGAGCGAAAACGTTGGAGCTTCACGCAGAGCTATGCTGTGAACTGCCTGCGTGCAGCACGCGTGCGTCGAGCGGTGTTCGGCCCAACGCAGAGCTCTGCCGGGGCCTTAAATGAACCTTCCACACCCAAATGACCCAGCACATGTCTTGCATTAAACATACAATATGATGAAGCATTTATCCAAAATTGTATAAACCAAGGACCATGCCAACCAGAGCTGTCATTTCCTAAAAATGAAGAAGGACGGTCTTTTCAGAAGAAAAGGTATAAGAGTAACCCATGGCTGGAATATTCTCCCAGTTTAAATTCCATGTTTTGTTTTAGCTGTCGTCATTTTTTGAATGAAGAAAAGTACATGTGCCGCACATCGTGGAAGACAACAGGATTAAACAGATAGAACAAAGCATTACAGAAAATTAAAGAGCACAGTGCATCAGAGTCCCATATGTGTGTTATGGTAAAGTGGAACACTTTTCAGAAAAAATCACTGGAGGCAGCTTTGGCAAAAGGTAACCTTCTGTCACAAGCAGCAAAAGACAAAGAAAAGCAGAGGAACAGAGAAATTTGATCTCGGTTGATTTCCATTTCACTTTATCTAGGGCCGAGATGGTGTAGAGGCAGGGCAGCCGGCTCAGGACCAGAAGGTCTCGGGTTCGATCCCCGGTCACGACATACCTCATTGTATCCATGGGCAAGACACTTACCCCCGAGTTGCTCCCGGTAGGACAGGCAGCGCCTTGCAAGGCAGTCTACCGCTACCGGTGTATGAATGTGTGTATGAATGGGTGGATGGTTGGTACTGTGAAGCGCTTTGGGGCCCCTCAAAGGGGGCTGGAAAGCGCTATATAAGTAAGCTCCATTTACCATTTACCATATCTGGCAAGACAAGGCATGTCATTTAGAGGAGATGATGAGACTTCAGGGAGCCTAAATCGAGGCAACTTTTTAGAGCTTGTGGAGTTTTTCGGCAAGTATGACAGTGTCATTAAATTGCAGCTTGATGGGTTGAAAGAAACACTGGAAAGTCACAAAAGACCACTGATCTCACTACTATCAAACAGAACACAAAATGACATAATAAAAGCATTAGGTATAGCAGTAAAGGCTCCGGCAAAGCTGAGCGTCCTCCCTATACGCCACTCTACGTGCGCATTCTGTGCGCACGTGTTCACTGGCAGAGCTCTGCTTTCTTTCTCACGTTAAATGCTCGCGTTTTCGCTCCAAATCCTTGTTGTAATTTGATCAGGTGTGCGCGACGCAGGACAAACTGAGGTCGCTGATTGGTCACTTGCTGACACGCCTACTGAAATGATTGACAGCTCGAAGCAGGACAAACTGAGGTCGCTGATTGGTCACTTGCTGACACGCCTACTGAAATGATTGACAGCTCGAGCAGGACAACCAGCTGGCTTCAGCTGTGGTCGCTCGGCTGCAGCCGTTGCGGTCTTTCTAACTTTATATGTTAATAAAAACTAATAAAAAGTGGGAAAAAAAACAGGGAGCGCTTTTCCTGCAGCCCACAGCCCACCAGGAAATATTTAAAACCTCCCGCAGCCAGGTAGGACCTGAATTCATTCATTTCAGTCATGGAGTGAACGGAGGAAGAAGCGATTACTTGACTTTTGGCAAAAAAACAAAACAAAAGTCCTGATCAGCGATGAAGAAGGGGAATTTAATTCATTTGTGTAACATACAAAACAGTCCGGCGCCGGGGAAGTTTATGGTCAGACACCGCGCAAGCGTGCGCGGTCGTAAAAAAAGAGCTTTGCGCGTTCGTGCCCTGAGGCGCGGGGCTACGCTTTTGCCTCAGCGTACGTACGTCGTACAGAGGCGTACAGGGAGTA
>JBBPBX010039736.1:17159-29731 GCA_038048925.1 Garcialebias charrua
TGGTTGGCCCCAACATTTGATACCAAAGTTTTAAGTAAATATATCCCACAGTGTGTTTGGAGTGTGTGTCAGGAATATCACAACCATTTTAACCTGAATTTCTACACAATTGGTTGAGTTGTAGTCTTTTTTGTGCTTGATAAAGTTGCCTAGCTGTGGCAGCCATCTGGGGTTGACTCTGAAAGTTAATCAGTTGTAGATGTTCATCCAGTGGTTATTTTCTGAGAGTGTACTGCTGATTTTAATAATTAAACGCCATCAAATATTGGGTCTATATAATATTATAGGTAGTGAAGCTGACATAATCTCTAACCACAGACATTTCTACTAGTGACAGAAATAGCAACAAAAAAGTGTAAGGAAAGCATGTGTCAGCCTTGGGGTGAAAAGTCCCAGAAAGCAACATAAAGTTCCCTCCTATTAGTTTTCCATGTGAAAGTGTCCATGCACAAGGCATCATGGGATACCTCGAGGCAACATGGAGATATTGCAAAGTTATTACAGTGGCTGTATTATTTTAGAGAAGAAATTACGACAAGCCTGCACACTGCAGGGGGAATGTCAGGACATTTAATCTCTCCCAGCGGGGCAGCCATCTTTTTTATTTCCTTGGCCACCAGAGCTGCTTGGCACAGCATCATATAAATTGTACAGGCAAGTTTCATATTCATACAATATATCATAATGAGCAGGCCATCTGCAAGATGGAATAATGAGCAGGGAATGAAAGTGATGTCTATTTATCCATTCTGAGCCTTTATTAGATATTGAAGAGGACTAGTTGGAGGTTTGTGGATTATTCCCTTTTCTTCCATGTGTTACATGATGTCCACATCAGAGACAATTATTCATCCCAGTAAAATAAAGTGAGATGAAGACAGTGCAGGCTTTTTGTTTGGTACTTACCAGCTCTGTACCACTTTGCCTAATGACTAGCATTACTTGGCATAGTGAAAGAAAAAGAAAAAAGGAGCATGTGTCACACACACTTTTGTCTTTGATCAGTTGCTTTTTGCAGGCTGGACAACGAAACAAGCCTATTAGTTATGAACATTGTGAGAATTATGTATTGTATGAAAATTATAGCCTTTAAATTTGTATACAGTAGTCCCTCGTTTATTGCGGGTGTTACGCCAAAAATACACTACACGCGTTGCAGCTCCGCCCCGCTCCGGTCCGACCTCCGCAGCAAATACGCACCCATTATAATCAATGACAGAATTTACACTGGCTCCGCACGGCGGCGGCGAGCTGCGGAGAGCGGACGGCAGTCCGTCAAAATTAGAAATTTTTCTATTTCTGCCGGACGCCGGAGCTGTGCCGGAGTCAACTTTTGAAGATTACTGGTGAAGATTCTCAGTCGTCCAGGACATGATGAAATCAAAAAAGGCGTTCAATACAGGATCAACTGGACTTTATTTGTTGCAGAAAACGTTTCGACTTCTGTCCAGAAGTCTTTTTCAATTCTGAATGGAAGCTGTGAGAACGAGAAGTTTTATACAGGCTTACAAGTCACGCACCAACATATGAAATTGGAAACTGAAATAACACCACAAATTAACTAACATGCCCATTCTATTTAAATTGACAAAACGACACATCCCAGCTTAACAAAGGGGGGTTTGTAACACATACATGTAAATTGAAAGATCACACCTTAAACAGTAGGAGGTTCCCTTGAGGTCTCTGTTAGAAGACACAAAACTGTATGTAAATTGACAAACAACACCTCCCAAACAACAACAGAGGCTACTCAGAGAACTTTGTTAGTCTAATTTACAGACAAGGCATCCCTGCTCCCATCCGAAACGTTTTACACCGGATGGGAGCAGGGATGCCTTGTCTGTAAATTAGACTAACAAAGTTCTCTGAGTAGCCTCTGTTGTTGTTTGGGAGGTGTTGTTTGTCAATTTACATACAGTTTTGTGTCTTCTAACAGAGACCTCAAGGGAACCTCCTACTGTTTAAGGTGTGATCTTTCAATTTACATGTATGTGTTACAAACCCCCCTTTGTTAAGCTGGGATGTGTCGTTTTGTCAATTTAAATAGAATGGGCATGTTAGTTAATTTGTGGTGTTATTTCAGTTTCCAATTTCATATGTTGGTGCGTGACTTGTAAGCCTGTATAAAACTTCTCGTTCTCACAGCTTCCATTCAGAATTGAAAAAGACTTCTGGACAGAAGTCGAAACGTTTTCTGCAACAAATAAAGTCCAGTTGATCCTGTATTGAACGCCTTTTTTGATTTTGAAGATTACGTCGCACCAACAGGAAAAGGAACGAGCACAACTTCCGTATTTACAAAATAAAATCACCACGGGCGGACTAATCCTAGCTCTATACGGATTTATTTGTACAAAAATGCTGTCAAACTATCATTTATGACTACGCCTACAAACGCAATACAAGAAACAAAAAGAAATACAAGAAATAAATAAAGTATTTTATTCTGAAATGTAATACATCACTTCCTGTTGCTCAAACCATGTCCTGTCGCTCATTTACGAGAGAAGATCAAGGCAGCAGTCTCTACTTTTGTTCTCTTTCTTCCACCGAGTGAATTGTTTTGTTCTGACTTACTTATTTATCACTTGATTTATCGCGCGATCTCGCAATTCCCGCGCATGCGTCTCGGAGCGGCGCATCCACTCGGACCTGAGCTGAGCGCAGGTAATGGAAATTGGACTCGCTCAGCTGCGACCTGCGGAGCGGGGCGGAGCGGAGCCGCGTGTAGTGTATTTTTGGCGTTAGGAACCACGCCCCCACCCCGCGCGATAAGTGAAAACCCGCAAAGTAGGGATGCAATAGTCAAAGTTTAAGTAAACTTTGTCTTTACCATCTCATGCGGTACACGAGCAAAATTATGTACACAAGTAGTAGTAAGTAAGTAGTAGTTTATTTTAGTATTTATTTACAGATATTGGCCTTTTAAACCCTTCTCACACTCTTGCAATGTTCCTAGCAATTTTCTAAACTCTTAAACCTTTTCATAAATATTAATTCTAAATGGGTTCTCACCAGAGAAAATGAAGATGAAGAAGAGAAGGAGATGACGAATTAGCTGTCAAGTGATGACGATGAAGGTGATGAAGATGATATGAAACCAGGGTCTTTGGCTTCGTTCTTCATAATAAAAGTGTGAGATGGCGTCCTTTTCCAGAACAAGCCCGTTTCATGTATAAAACTTGTTCAGACCTATAGACCTCCTCGGCGAACAGATCTTTGAACGCTGTGTTAACAAACTCCTCCACTCCTGCTGTGAGTGGACGCAACGTCTCCGTACAGAGAAACACTTTTTAATCCAAATTGTTTTTATCCAAAGTGATGTTTTTTTTCTTTCTGCAATCATTAATCCACACGACCAATCTGAACAACAGTGCTGTAGGTGGCCGGCAACATCTGCGTAGGTACGGCCATCTTAAAGTCTCCAGAAATTCCACTTTCTCTTTGTCATCATCTTCCACTGGCGTTTTGGTTCACCGACAGAAACTTTTGAACATGCAGAACATTTGGGAGCCGTCCACTTGATAAAGACCAAAGATAAATGAATTCCCTGCATGTGTTAGCGACCGCCTGCTACTGTAACAGCCAATCAGCAGCAAGGTTGAACAGAGCTGACAGTTACTGAGCCTATCAGCGCCTGGGTTACTAAGCACGTCTGGCGTTTCGGTTCGCCGCCAGAAACTTTTGAACACACAAAACGTTTAGAAACAATAACACAACTAATGTTCAGTTGAAAAAGAGCACAGGTAAATAGAAATTTCTGACAATTTTCAGTTCTGACAATTTTCAAAATTAAGGAAAACAGATCTGATGGCCAGGTCACATAACACAACACCTCTGTTTCTTAAAGAGACATGTCCTCACACGATTTACACGTTCTTTTGAATCTTACGTTTGTAAAGTTGAATTTACTTAAAAATAACTTTTCCATGTGACATGAATTAAATTTTAGGTTTGAAAGGCCGGTTCAGCAGTCATGACTTCACTTTGCAAAATTATTACTGTATTTTCCGACCTATAAGTCACAGTTTTTAAACTAATTTTCATGTCCTGCGACTTATGGGGCAAAGCGACATATTTATGGATTTTTTCCAATATTTTTAGACCAATTTTTGGCTGAGATATGACAGTTTCCATTCATTCTGACGAAAAAAATGGAGCAGTACCACTTTTGGCCGCTAGGGTCCACGACCGTTCCCAGCTCATGTGTCTGAAAAAAGCCTCCTCTGCTCGTACTCACTCTGTCGCAGCCCGGCCTCCTGAACTCTGGAGGACTGAACTAGTGTTTGTTAGCAAAATATCTCAAGAACCACATGACAGATTTTGATGAAACTTACAGAAAGTAATCACTGGATGGATATTTACAACCATTAGCTGTAGGAGATGTTTGAGCTAAAATTCGATTTATTTATAATTTATTTTCGCGACCGTTTGGAAGACGTCAAAGTGAAACAATTTAAATCCAGCAGATTTGACCATTGCGTGAATTTATTAAGGAACGGTTAAGCTCAGGAACACTTGTGCTATAATGTCAGCTAAGAAATATATTTTTTAAGTGTTTATTTTGCTAAATTTTAAAGAAATGAAGCCGTCCCACCCGCACGCGTGTACATAGCGAAAGTACTTTTTTTAATCCAGCTGATTTGACCATTTCGTGAATTTATTAAAGGTACACTATGTAACTTTGTAATGCAGTCTGTAACTTTTCTAACAATATATTTTTAACATATTTCTTCACTCTGTCACTATCTACTGACAGACTGATGTTAGACAAAGTAATCTCTGAAAAAAACTATAGTCCCCTTGCTTCTCTATCAGCATTTATAAAAACACTAAAAACACAGAGTGACCCGGACAATGACCAGCCAATAAAAACAGAGTTGTTTGTCACGCCCCAACCCACGCCCCCGCCTGTCCCAGCCCCAGCGCCGCGCACATTCTCATTCAAAGGATTGCAAAGCGATGCAGGACTGATTTGTATGTGACACAAATGTATTAAATATCCCTTCTTCATCCCAGAGCTGGACTTTTATTTTGTTTTTTTGCCAAAAGTCAAGTGATCGCTTCATCCTTCACTGACAGGAATGAGGAAGTCACGAGCGAATTAAATCATGTCCAACGTTGCTTCGTGAAGCTCTGCTGATTTCTGCTGGTTTTTGTGTTGTAGGACCAGTGATTCATGGTTTTATTATATTTTTTAGAACGTTTTATTAACATATAATCACAGAACTTCGCAGCGCAGAGACAGGACATGCAGAGGAGGTGGAGCATTCCAGACATACCATTCCTGCACTGACAGAAACGAGGAAGTCACGAGCGAATTAAATCATGTCCAACGTTACTACGTGAAGAGGTTTACAGACTCCTGAGAGCCAGGAATGCTGCCTTTACAGCGGGAGATCAGGTGGGCCTGAGGATAGCCAGAAACAACCTGGCCCGGGGCATCAGAAAGGCCAAGAAGCAGTATTCCAGGAAAATAGCTCACCGCTTCAAGGACAGCAAGGATACACGGAGTCTGTGGCAGGGAATACAGACCATCACAAACTACAAACCATCCCCACAGACCTGTGACAGCACAACCTCTACGCTGAATGAACTGAATGACTTCTTTGCTCGGTTTGAGGCATGTAACAGCACACCTGCACAAAAACTCACCCCCTCTCCTGATGACCAGGTGCTGGCGCTGTCCTCAGACAGCGTGAGGCGATCATTCATCAAGATCAACGCCCGGAAAGCTTCTGGTCCTGACAACATACCTGGTCGTGTGCTGAAGGACTGTGCAGGAGAACTCGCAGCGGTCTTCACGGACATCTTTAACATCTCGCTGAGTCAGGCCATCGTCCCCACCTGTTTCAAAGCCACCACCATCATCCCTGTCCCAAAGAAGGCAACGCCCTCCTGCCTCAATGACTATCGTCCAGTAGCACTCACCCCCATCCTGATGAAGTGCTTCGAACGGCTAGTCATGAAAAGCATCACATCTGTCCTCCCTGCCTCCCTGGATCCCTTCCAATTTGCATATCGGCCTAATCGCTCAACCGACGATGCCATCTCCTCTGCCCTCCACACAGCTCTCACACATCTGGACACGAAAGACTCCTATGTCAGAATGCTGTTCATCGACTTCAGCTCAGCATTCAACACCATCATCCCCCAACAGCTCATCCTTAAACTGGACAGTCTGGGGCTGAACACCTCAATGTGTAACTGGCTGCTAGACTTCCTGACCGGGAGACCACAGGCAGTACGGGTCGGGAATAACACATCCAGCACCATCACATTGAATACAGGAGCCCCACAAGGATGTGTGCTGAGCCCCCTTCTATTCACCCTGCTAACACACGACTGCACACCATCATACAGCTCCAACCACTTCATCAAGTTTGCGGACGACACAACAGTGGTGGGTCTCATCAGCAACAACGATGAGACGGACTACAGGAACGAGGTGAGCCGCCTGGCCTTGTGGTGCGGACACAACAATCTCACTCTCAACGTGGAGAAGACAAAGGAGATTGTTGTGGACTTCAGGAAGAGGGATGCCCAACATGCCCCTCTGACCATCAACAGCACCACAGTGGAGAGAGTGGACAGCACCAAGTTCCTGGGAGTGCACGTCTCAGAGGACCTGTCCTGGAGCAGGAACACTGCATCACTGGCCAAGAAGGCTCACCAGCGCCTCTACTTTCTCCGCAAGCTGAAAAGGGCTGGAGCTTCAACCCCCATCATGTGCACCTTCTACAGGGGTGCCATAGAAAGTGTCCTGACCAGCTGCATCACTGTGTGGTTTGGTGCATGTACTGCATCCTGCCGCAAGAGCCTCCAGCGCATCGTGAGAGCAGCTGAGAAGATTGTCGGCACCTCCTTCCCCTCACTACAGGACTTACACAGCAACCGCCTCACTCGGAAAGCCCTCTGCATGGCAGGTGATCCCACACACCCACTACACAGCTGCTTCAGCCTGTTGCCTTCAGGGAGGAGACTGAGGAGTCTCCAGGCTCGAACCAGCAGACTAAATGACAGCTCTGTTCATCAGGCAGTCAGGATGCTAAACTCTCTGCCTGCTCTGCCCTCCCTCCCACTTGTACTGCCTTAATCACAAAAAACTTTCACACACCACCACACAACACAAAGATTTTAACACTGGACTCTGTGTCATCAAAACGGGTTATTCACTCAACTCACGGTCATGTGCTCATTCAGTTTGCACTACTTCTTATATTTGCACTAATGTTTGTATTACATTACTGCCTATAGTCATACTACTGTTTACATTCACTGTTTACATTTATTACTACTGTTTTCATTCAATACTACTGTTTACATTTATTACTACTGTTTACATTTACACTACTTTTTATATCTACACTACTGCTGATATATATATATATATTTTTTACTAGCCTTATTGCATATGCCACTTTACCTCTATACCAATATCAACTACCTCATACATATACTGTGTACATAAACTTCATATGCTGCTTTGTCACTCTATTACAAATGTCAATGCCAGAACTTTCATTTTATTTTATAGATATACTTTTTACACTTTTATACTACTATGCAAAAAACTCAGGACAGTATTACACTTTTGTTATTTCATTTTATGCTTATGTTTATTAAATGTTTAGTGTTTTAGTGTTGGTGTAACTTTTCATACTTTCATACTACTACTATGCAAAAACTACTATGCAAAAACTCAGGACAGTATTACACTTTTTATTATTTTATGCTTATGTTTATTAAATGTTTAGTGTTTTAGTGTTGGTGTAACTTTTCATACTTTCATACTACTACTATGCAAAAACTACTATGCAAAAACTCAGGACAGTATTACACTTTTATTATTTCATTTTATGCTTATGTTTATTAAATGTTTTAGTGTTTAAATGTTTACTGTTGCACCGAGGGACAGAGAGAAATGCAATTTCAATCCTGTGTATGTCCTGTACATATTGCAGTTTTGACAATAAAGTTGACTTTGACTTTGACTTTTTTTTTACTTTGAACCTCTGCTGATTTCTGCTGGTTTTTGTGTTGTAGGACCAGTGATTCATGGTTTTATTTTTTTTTTTTAAACGTTTTATTAACATATAATCACAGAATATTGAAGCGCTCTGAGCGACATGCAGCAGGGGGCGGAGCTGCAGAACTCAAGTTCAACAGAGAACGGACTGTGGCTCCCCCTCAGAGCCATATATGGCTCTGAGGGGGAGGGAGCAGAATGATTTTACCTGATGAAAATTTTTCTAAGTCCCAGCGTTCTCTAGAAATTACATAGTGAACCTTTAAGGAAAGGTTAAGCTCAGACACATCTTTACTATAATTTTCAGCAAACAAATAATTGTTTTACCGTGTTAATCTTGTAAAGTCCTTCCGTGCTCGCTCACTCCTGTGGACGCCATATGCAGCAGGGTGGTGACGCATAATATAGGTGACGCGTCAGCCGTGATGTATAATAGATGGGACGTACACGGAGGTGCGATACGTTTATGAATTTTTCCAAGTTATTGGACATAATTGGACAAAACAACTTATCGGGCGGAGCGACTTTTCGGCTTGAAAATATGGTATCCAGCAGAAAACACCATGAGGCCCTACAGTTGATGGGTTTTCAAACCAAACCCTTGCAGCTTCTACTAAAATGAATCACACACAAGAAACAAGAGTTAACAGTGGGTATAGACTTTGCAAAGTGGGACTGTCTCCTAAAACAGGCGGAGAACAAGTCCGACTTGGAAAAGCCGACATCAACCTTTTATTTGCTTGGTGGGCGGGTACAGAACAGGTTCAAACAGTTTTCACACAATAGATGTTATTGAGTTTTGGCTAAGACAAGAAAAACAAGTTTCAGTAAAACAAAGAACATTCTTTTTGGTGTTCAGTTTCTTTAGTATACAAGTATTGTATAAGACAAATATTTCTCAGGGAGTGAACAGATACATTGTTTGAACTATAAGTTTTTAGATGATAAACGTTAAAATACTCTAACAACAGTTATAGTAAAGCATTGGTTTGAGGGAAATATAGTCTGTCTTGAGTGGTCACTAGAGTACAGTTGGATGCTGAATGAAAGAAAACTACAAAATGGTGGCGCCTGTCGGAATTATTATTTTTTTAGTCATTAACTTTTCCACATGAGTTCTGTACATTGATAGTACTGTACAGTCTACAATCGTGTTTAAAAATATATTTATGCAATATTTTGGACAGACTGTACATCCAGAAACTGCGATTGAGTGAGTCCGCAAAAGTCGCACCGCAAAGTAGCAAGGGACTGTTGTAATATGGGATGTAGAAAGTGCATTTCATTAAATGTTCCTTAAATTAAACCAAAATTCATTACTCTCCACAAAAGGTGTGCAGGGGAGCCTCGTGCCTTGTCACGTTCTGCACAAAAGATCCAAACGCAAGAGTGAGCAGGCAGATGAAAAACATCATTATAACTAAACCGAAGGCACTGCTGAAGCAGGGAATCCAATAACTAAACTGCAAACAAACAAAACCAGAAGGGAAAACAACTACAAACCGACTGCCATACAGCTAAATTCAGCTGAGCACGTTATTAAAGAGCTGACAGAAGAAAAGGAGGTTTGGGAGCATACATGAAGGTGAGAAAGAGGGAAAATATGTAATCTGGAGTCTAAATAAAAGTGAACTGAAGACATAAAGGATTACAAATATAATAAAAATTGTATTTTAAAATAGAAACACTGAAATTCAATGACTCAAACTAAAAAAAAATTGAAAGAAGCACAGAAACAGAGTTTGGACTCCAGATCAGACACGGATACTTACACCTCGGAGAAACGACTGACTGGTTAAAAATATTTATTTGTGGCAGTGGAGGATCTCTGTACATTCACAATTACTGAAAAGTTGGAACATAAAATGTTATGAAATACTAAATATGATATTTTGTGAAACTCATAAATTTGTATTTTGTTCACAATGTAACTTTAAGACGTTGTTTTTAAAGTGCTTTACAAATAAAGTTGATTGTATTAAAATAATAAATTTGACATGCTTCTGAAAAAATTAAGGTAGTTTTGTGTTTCCTTGCAGTAAAGGATGGCATTAAGAAGGCCAAGGCCACGTATGCACAGAGGATCGAGGGACAGTTCACCTCACAAGACCCACGGAGCATGTGGAAGGGTATTAAATGCATAACAGATTACAAAGGCAAAAACAAACAATGCCCCAGGGACCCATCTCTGCCTGATGCCCTCAATAAGTTTTATGCACGTTTTGATGATCCAAACAGACCAGCTAGCACCAGACTCACCTCATCACCAGATGAAGAGCATCTCAGGGTGTCCGCAGCAGAAGTGAGAGGCAGTCTCAGAAAGATTAATCCTCATAAAGCAACCGGACCAGACAACATCCCAGGGAAAGTTCTGAAGGAATGTGCGGACCAGCTCTGTGAGGTGCTGGCTGACATCTTCACCACCTCACTTGCACTGGAGTCAGTTCCCACCTGCCTGAAGACCGCGACCATCATCCCAGTCCCAAAGAGCTCCACAGTGACTGGTCTGAATGACTATAGACCGGTGGCCCTCACCCCGATAGTCGCTAAATGTTTTGAGAAACTGGTCATGTCCCACATCAAGGCAACCGTCAACATCAATGAGGACCCTCATCAATACGCATACCGTGAGAACCGATCAACAGAGGACGCCATTTCTTCCGTGGTCCACACTGCTCTCACCCACCTGGATCAGAAAGACTCATACGTGCGTCTGCTCTTTGTGGACTTCACATCTGCCTTCAACACCATGATCCCCCAAACTCTGATAGACAAACTATCTACACTTGGACTAAGCCCCTCTATTTGTAACTGGATACTAGACTTCTTAACAGACAGACCACAGTCCGTGAAGATCCACAACTTCTCCTCCTCCACCATAACCCTCAGCACTGGCTCTCCTCAGGGATGTGTGCTGAGCCCCCTTCTGTTCACTCTGCTCACATATGATTGTACAGCCACACTTCCAGGCTGTCATATTGTTAAGTTTGCAGATGATACAGCGGTGGTGGGATGCATCACAAACAATGATGAGTCCAGCTACAGACAGGAGGTGGAACACCTGGAGAGCTGGTGCAAAGAGAACAATCTTCACATGAATGTGAAGAAGACAAAGGAGATGATTGTGGACTTCAGAAGGAACAAACACACCCATGCCCCACTGAAAATAGGTGGGTCTGCAGTGGAAGTGGTCTCCAGCTACAAATACTTGGGTGTACACATGAATGATAACCTCAGCTGGAGCAACAACACCACCAGCCTGATCAAGAAAGGTCATCAGAGACTCTACTTCCTCAGACGGCTGAGACGTGCTGGTCTGAGCAGCCCAGTTCTCACCTCGTTCTACAGGTGTGCAGTGGAGAGCGTCCTGTGCTCCAGCATCAACGTGTGGCATGGAGGCTGCACAGTTGAAGAGAGGAAAGCTCTGCAGAGAGTGGTGAAGGCTGCACAGAAGTCTGTTGGAGTCAGTCTCCCCACATCACAGACATTTACACCTCCAGATGCAGGAAAAGAGCCACCTGCATCATGAAAGACCTCACTCATCCAGCACACTCACTCTTTGCCCCACTCCCCTCAGGACGGAGGTTGAGGAGCATCAAGTGTAGAACCACTAGACTGAGGAACAGCTTCTACCCTGAGGCTGTTAGACTCATGAATAAATAAAAATAAAATAAAAAATAAACACTGCAAAATATCACATCATACTGATGCTGATCTGTTTTCTTGTTGCTGTATTCATCTGTGTTCATCTGTGACCATCTGCTCATACAAACTCATGTTCGTGCTGCTGTGTATTACTAGTTGATGCTTTTCTTAGTTAGCTGTGTATTACTAGTTGATGCTTTTCTTAGTTAGTTCTAGATGTTATTACTGTTTTTCTCTTTCATTTGTTGTTGGATGTAACTGGGACCTCGTGTACATAATCTCGTTTTCATCTCATGTACCACATGCGGTGCAAATGACAATAAAGACTCTCTGACTCTGAAAACGTCTAAAAACCCAAGACAGGGAGACGTGAAGGCTGAAAATGTGAATGGTACAAACAGGAAACAGCTGGAGGAGCAGTTCACATCTAATTAGGTCAAATGACAACAGGTAGTTGTACAAGGATTTAAACCCAGGAAAGCAGACAATCACGAGGAGCTTGTATAAAACTGAAACTTTTTTTCTTCTTCTTCTTTCAGCTTCTCCCTTCCTCAAGGGTTGCCGCAGCGAAATAGTCGCACGAAGACTTGGCAATTGTTTTTTATGCTGGATGCCTTTCCTGACACAACCACCGAGCTACCACAGCCCTCTGTGTTGAGCAGAGACCTGCTATCTAGGGTTCCCGGGGGAGCAGATGGTGTGGGTTAAGGGCCTTGCTCAAGGGCCCAGAGTGGGGCAGATGAGGGTGGAGACAGGTGTGACTGCTTCACTTATCCCACCCACATTTTTGATGTTGTCGGTACCGGGGCTTGTACCGGCGATCTTCCGATCACAAGCTCACCTTCTTAACCTCTGCGCCACCACTCCCACTTGTATAAAACTAAAACTAATCGTT
>JBBPBX010039737.1:17704-29731 GCA_038048925.1 Garcialebias charrua
GGGTTCCAGAGATGGAGGACCAGGCAGGACAGGCAAGTGGTTGGAGAGCAAGGCACAATGAACAGGACCAAGGCTGAACCAGGACTGGATGGGACCCAAGGAGGCAGGATGACTGGAGGAACAAAGAACAAGGTAAGTATTTCTATTTTCATAACTACAACAAGCCAGAGACATAAATACCATAAATAATTTTAAAAAAATTGTAATTACCTGCATTTACTTTGATGACTTGCACTGAATTGAATCAGCCAGCGATGCATAGTCCGGACAGTAGCTGCTGACAGCCAGCCTCAAGCACATTTCCAAATGTTCATCAGTCATGGTGGAACGGTATTTGGACTTGATTATTTTCATGTATGAAAAGGCTGACTCACATAAATAAGTGGAGCCAAATAATGCAGTCAAGAAGGTAGCACATTTCCTCATGTTGGGGTACTTTGCCTCTGTGAGTAAGTTCCAGAACTGTCCATGAGCTCTCGACTTCAGCTCAATGTCAGTTTGCAGAGTCAACATTTCATCTTCCACTCCAGAATTGTTCAAGTGAAACAGTGCTGCAATTTTTGATGCGAGTGAATCAACATCAGCATCTTCCTGAAAAGGATAGCACATGAATGTAGCAACTGGCTCGAGCAAAGAAAAGTCTTTAAAACGTTTGTCAAACTCTGACAAACAATTGTTCATCTGCTCCATGTAGCGTGCGCAGCCAAGTTGCTCACAGGCCTTCCCTTGTGTCTCCAGCTCTGACGCCAGGTTCTTGAAATTTGCCAAATCATGGCGCTGCAGCTTTGAGGTGAAATGTTGCATCTTTCGTTTGAAAGCATTAACTGAGCTAATCATATTGGTCACTGTTTTGTCTTTTCCTTGCAGCTCTAGATTAAGGTCATTCAAAAAGTTAGTCAGATCAGTTAAAAATGCCAAGTCCAACAGCCATTGATCATCATTTAGTTGTGTGTATTCTGCATGTCCAAATACACGGAAAAACTCTTTAATCTCTGGACAGAGCTCTCGAAATCTTTGGAGGAATTTCCCACGACTAAGCCATCTCACATCAGTATGTAGCAACAACTCAGAGTGGTCGCTGTCAGCATTCTCCAGATGTGCACGGAATAACCGTCTTTGAAGAGCTCTGGCTCGAATAGAACAGGCGATCTTTGTTGCCACATCCATGATCTCTTTCATGTTCAGCATTTTAGCGCATAATGCTTGTTGGTGGATTATGCAATGGTAATTCAGGAAGTCTGGGAACTCCTCATCCTGCCTGCACTTGGCAATAAATCCATTCACACGCCCAACCATTGCAGGTGCTCCATCTGTGGTGATAGACACCAATTTGTACACTGGGAGCTGAGTTTTGTCAATAAAGTTTTTAAATGTCTGAAATATGTCCTCTCCTCGTGTCTGTTCTTTCATGGGAAGTATTGTCAATAGCTCCTCTTTTACAGTGAGATCACTAAACACCATACGGATGAAGATGCACATCTGAGCTGTGTCACTCACATCTGTAGATTCGTCCAACTGCAGGGAGAAACACTCACAGTCTCTGATGTCCTTCCACAGTTGCTGTGTTAAATCCTCAGCCATGTTTTCACAGCGCCGTGTAACTGTATGTCTGGACAGCTGCAGAGCTTTGATTGAAGATAATATCTCTGCCTTATTTTTAAAGTCTCTGAACAATGAGTCAGCTGCTTCAACAAATGCTTCTTTAACCATCTCTCCGTCTTGGAAGGACTTATTGTTTTTAATGATGGCGTGACTCACCCGGAACGATGCTTCGGTGGCAGCCTTCGCTTTTGAATTTGGCTGAGTGAAAAATGACTGCTGTCCAGACAACTGGGATTTCAGTTCCTCCACCTTTTTCTTTCTTAGCTGGCTTTTCGGCGGGAAGTCGACATCGTATTTACCATGAACAGTCCGGAAATGCCGCTCCACGTTTCCCTTCTTTGGTAACGCGATGGAAGTCTGGCAGATGAGGCAAACACACTTTGAAAATGACGTGGTGAAAAAAAAGTCCACCTCCCATTCCGTATGAAAGTGATACGTTTTAGCCTTCTTACTTGGTCCAGGTTTCTCACTCATGTTTTAGCAAGGGCTTAAAATCTGAGTTTGCTGATTGTTTTCGCTCGTAAGTTTTGCTGCGCCTCGCGCTGTTGTTTTTAGGCACGCTGTTTTCACGCATGCGCGGTGACCTATAGCTCGACATCTGATTGGTTGCCCAATATGTCAATCAAGTGACGGGATGTTTTGATAGGCTAAAGCGAAAGATTCAGTTGTCATCTGATTCGTTGCGCTGTAGGTCAATCAAGTGATGGGATTTTTGATAGGCTGCTGCGATCTACCAGTACTGCCCGATCGCGATCGACGTAATGAGCAGGTCTGGTTTAGAGCAACGCTAAAAAGCCTTCCCGCCAGATAATCCGAAAGGGGCAGAGAAGGGAGAGGGACAGAAAAAATCCCTTAACGTTAGCTCTGCCTCCTGATTATGCCGGGCCGTTTCAGGAGGGGCGCCTGCAGCTGGCAGCGGAACGTTCACCGGCGTAGGAGAAAACCCCGGGGAGGTTGAGCGTCCTCTCGAACCCTGCCTCTCGGGATGTGTAGAGCAATGCTAAAAAAGCCTTCCCGCCTGATCATCCGATGGGGCGTAGAAGGGAGAGGGACAGAAAAAATCCCTCAGTGCTAGCTCTGCCTCCTAATTATGCCGGGCAGTTCAGGAGGGGACATCTACAGTGTGATGTTGTTACACTAGATTGTCAAATGAAAAGCTATTCCAGTAAGAAATTATAAATATCTGCAGCTTTTATTTTGAAAAGACAGATCCATTTCCAAAACAGCGGGTCACTTCCTGTTTCAAAACTATTCTTTTTATTTAAATTGAATGTGTTGTGAACGAAACTGTGAATTATTATTGTTACCGTGGAACATTTCGAGTTCCTTGATTGTTGTTTTGAGTGTCAGTTGGGGTTAAAGCTGCTATGTGTAACTTTTCTAACAATATATTTTTAACATATTTCTTCACTCTGTCACTAGATTGATGTTAGAGAGGTAATCTCTGAAAAAAACTAAAAAAATTGTCCCCTTGCTTCTCCAGGTGGTAAATAAGCATTTCTAAAAAGAAAAAGTGACCCGCCATTTTCCAGCCAATAAAAACAAAGTTTGTAACCAGCCAATAAAAACCGAGCTTGAATTTGAATCAGCCAATAAAAACAGAGCTTGAATTTGAATTTCAACAGACCACAAGGGGGCAGAGCCATATATGGCTCTGAGGGGGAGGGATCAGAATGCTTTGCTTGTTGAAATTTTTTCTAAGTGCTGCAGTTCTACAGAAACTGCAGACTGAACCTTTAAGAAAGAGAAATATAAGTGGATCGTACCATTATAACTGATGAAGAGAAACCGCACAGCTCCTTCGCGCTCTTTCTGTGCAAACTCTTGGGGGAGAAGGTACGAATTTCTGTTTTCTGTGTTCAATAAGTGTATTTTAAGCCTAAGAAATGATCATTTTACTACTGTTCTTGTAAAATAATGCGCTTTGGGACACTTAAATGTTGTTTAATTGTGTTGGAACAGTGTAAATAGTTAGCTAATAAATGTCACATGAAACATTGCTAGTCCATGTGCTGAAAATAGTACTATTTGACTAAACAGGTGCTGTGGAACACCAATGAGAAAAAGCCTGTTTTTGGTGACTATTTTCTGCTATTTAAATGCAGGTATGTGATGTTTTATTACTTTTGATCTGGGACTATTTTGTTTTGTTTTATTATTATTATTTTCTTTGTTATTTCTGTACTGTTTGGGATTAGGCTATAAATAAAGGTTGAATGAATTATTGTGTTCATCTTTGGGTTTGGTGATTATTTATTGTAATTACTTTTATTTTATTACGTGTTATTCCACACGCACGCGGTCTCTTTCTGTGCAAACTCTTGGGGGAGAAGGCGCTGTGGAACACCAATGAGAAAAAGCCTGTTTTTAGTGACTATTTTCTGCTATTTAAATGCAGGAGCATTAAAAGAGCCTTCAAATCAGATGTCATCTGGCTGTTACTCTACAAAGACACAACGCCGAATCAAATACGCTACAAAACTGGTGCCGTGACCCTTCGACTGGTCAGCTGAAGCAGACCACCGGTGTTGCCTGACGACGTCCGTTGGTTCCATCTGTGCCTTGGAGACACTGTCCGTGTGGAGTTCCTCGGATACTGTGGTTGGGATTCTCTCATTTCTATTTTTTCATTCTGGACAGGTTCCTGTTTCATTCCCATAAAGTGTAACAGTGCGGTCTCCCCATGGAGGGTTGCAAACTGAATGAAATGTCAATTCCTAGTCATGGGGTATTATCCATTGGTATGGGGAGAGGGGTTTTGCAGTTTGCCACTCCAGAAAATCCAGGGGTTTTGGGCTCAAACATTTCTGAGTCTGGGAGGAAAAAGGGGTTTGATGACTTGACTAGTCGGACTTTAAGTTTCACTCAGGGACTGAGCCCAGTGATTACCTCATCCTTGTTAGGGTCCCGGCTCAGGGACCATGGAAAGAACCCATTTTCAGACAGGACTCAGGAGGCAAAGTACAAAAATAAATACTTTAATAGTAAACAGAAAAAGGCTGACAATGGCAGCATAAACTTACATATCTCAGGGAACAGGACTAGGAGGAACCCAAAACCATGACGAACCGACAAAGACAGGATTCACAGAGGAACTTAAATACACACAGGCAGGGTTTGGGACAAAGGTGAAAATAATCAGACTAATTGGAGCACAACACCAGGAAGGACCAGAGTGAACACTTGGGGAAGTAATAAATAACAGACCAGGGCAGGGGAACTAACTAAAACATGTAACATGAATAATTAAACTGGGGCCAAACAGGGAATTAAACTAAACAGGAATTAACTAATCTGGAGCAGGACAGGGAAATAAACTAAATCTGAAATAACTAAAATGGAGCAGGGTTAGTTGAAAGGAAAACACATGGAAAGTCCAGGAGAGGGAGCCAACCTCACAGTGGGAACAAAGAGCTGACTAAACAAACAGAACACAGAAACAAAAACAGAAAGCTTAGTAGGGCAAGACAAAGACACTAGACAACTGAGAGGAGACAAAGAACTAAATTAAACTCAAGAGAAGACTAAAACAAACAAACAGACAGAACACAGAAACACCAGACAACAGAAGACAGACCATGACAATCCTGTCCTGCATTTTCACCTGATGGAGAAGTTGCCTCCACCCATCTAACAGATTTAATCAGAACCATTGGGTCAGAAATAGGAGAGTCCATCAAGATGTCGTTGATGCAGAACGCTGCGTCAGAGCCTTCACCTGTCTCAACCCCGGATCACAACAAGAACACTTCACAGTCATGTCAGGGTTGTACTACTGTTATTGATGCATCAAAACTTAATCTTGTATTACGCTCTGATGTTGATGTTCCACCCTATTTTAGGGGTGACAAAATTGATAAATGTTCTGTTTTCGAGTGGGAAGACCTCATGCAGGCCTGCCTTAGACAGAAACAGTCAACTAAGGCTGAACAGGTTGAAGTGGTTATGAACAGATTGATGGGGAGGGCAAGAGATGTCACTAGAGTCTGGATGCGTAGTAATGCAAAAGCTACAGATGTTTCTGTAATATTTAGTATTCTCAGACAACATTTTGGAGACACCATTCAGTCAGATCTGCCTTTAGCTGACTTCTATGCTAGTACACCATACACAAACGAGGGACCTCTTGATTACTGGATACGGCTTAACAAAGCTGCAGAGGTTGCTGAACGATGCTTGTAGTAAGGGGGACTCAATGACTGACCTGAGTTCACATCTGGTGCTCATGTTTATTCGCCACTGCCCGGACAGAGAGCTGGCATTGGTTTTTAAAACAAAGCCTTCTCGCGATTGGACAGCTAGTGAAGTTCAAGACCATTTAGATGAGTATTTAAGGGACCATGCAGTTGTTCGGAGCCGTGAGAAACAGAAAGTGGGGGTTACCGAGCCTTCACACGTGGGTGTGGCTGCCAATGAACAAACTGTGTTGCCCATTTCTAAAAATGTTCCGGAGCCAGAGAGCTACAAAACAGCTTTTGAAAACACCACGATGGACAGGGTCTTGAGTCTTTTGGAGACGGCGCTGATCAGCAACACTCAGGCTATAAGCAACAGGTCCAATAAGCAGGTCTCCAGACAATCACGGGAATGTCAGGTTTGTGGCAACCGGCAACATGACACTAGGTCACATTGTAGGATGCATATATTATGTTTTAGATGCTTCTCTCCAGAGCACATCAGTGTTCACTGCTCTAAAACTCAGAAACCTCAAATGCACCCGATTGGTCAGGGACAAGCTGATTCGCCTCAGGAAAACTAGATGGCCTTCATTTAGCGGGGGACGGTGTGGGCCTTTCTAGTGTTTCCTCCAATATTGACAATGACATCCAAACTGTTTACATGATGGCTTGCAACACAGTATCTAATGATAAAACTGTAATTTTCCAAAATGCAGTGGTGGGATGTAACTAAGTACAAATACTTTGTTACTGTACTTAAGTACATTTTTCATGTATCTGTACTTTACTTAAGTAGAATTAAATGGGGGTATTTTTTACTTTTACTCCACTACATTTTACATTAAGTATCTGTACTTTCTACTCCACTACATTTCTATTAATGCGTTGAGTTACAAGTAACTTTCATATTGCGATTTTTGGATTTGTTCGTTAGTTTGAAAGTAACTAAAGGTGAGAGGAGAGTTGGGCCACTGAATCACTGCAAAGTTGACAGGTAACACTACACCCACCTTCTAGAAGTTGGGCCAATAATGTATGTTCTAGTGTATACGTCACTGAGCTGGGGCCACCCACAGCATTGCCATTACACCCACAATGGATTCTACTGTGGAGAGTCAGCCAGAAGATATGCACCACCCATGGCCTTATTAAAAAAACAATTGAAAGATTATTGAAAGACTGTTCAGTACAGCAGGACCGATTCTCTCTCCCAAAAGAGAGACTGGACAAAAAAAAAAAACGTTGAAAACCAACTTCTTCGTAACTTGAACAATAAATTCTTGCTGCAATATTAAAATGTGTCAGTTCATGGATGTTAGGAGACAAGAGATGTTTCCAAATGTCTCGACACTCAGGTCCAAGTTTTGAAAATGGTGTCAGGAAGTTAAAATATTGTTCACTATTGACCCATTAAAGGTTGACTAGACAGTATTTTAATAGAGTTGATGACAAACTGGAGTTGAAGTGATCTGTGTCTATTCCTTTGTTAGGTCTAATGCTCCTTTTTTCATCAGACAACTTTTACTTTAATGTGTTTACTGCAGTTAAAATGACACATTGGTTTTACTTTGTGTTAAATAAAAAATTTCAAAGGTAAAATCATTCCTCTTTCTTATTTTGCTTAATGACATTTAACTCTGCAGGTCATCCCTGAAATTCTGACGCAGAGAATCTCAAGTCCAAGTGTGAATGTGTCACACAATAAAAACATACACTATATGCAGCATTGTTCATTAAACTGGAACACTTTTAATGTATTACAGAAAATATACCAGTACATACAGTATGCACACTTAATGATATTGTAGGCCATTGCGTAGGTAATACATTCAGCAAGTACTTTTACTTTAATACTTTTAAGTATTTTTAAAAGCAAGTACTTATTTACTTTTACTTAAGTAAAAATATTAATATGGTACTTCTACTTTTACTAGAGTACATTTTTGACTGTTTATTTGTACTTTTACAGTGTTTGAGTACTTTCTCCACCACTGCCAAAATGTGGCAAAACTACCCATCAGTGATGGCCTGTTTTTCACTACAGTGCTAGTTGGCAACAAGATTGAGCTACGAGGGATGTTAGATAGCGGATCTATGGCTACATCTGTACGTGCAGACATAATCCCTCAGTTGCGTGAGGCAGGAGTGGTGATGGGAGATGTAATCCCTCCCACTAACATTGTTCTTGTTGGGTGTGGTGGCAAACAGACTGTTCCGGTGGGAATCTGTGAACTGCAACTTAAACTGTTTGGGTTTGATTATGTTGTCCCAGTTTTAGTGGTTGATGGTCAGGCTGATGAGCTCATTGTTGGCACAAATGTGATGAAACCGCTCATCAAACAGTTTAAGTCTAATGAGGCCTATTGGCGGATACTGAGTAGACCTGACTCGACATGTTTGGATGAAAATAGTCAGTTTGTCAGTTTTTTGGCCAATCTTGAAAGGTGGAGGGGGGAGGAAATCCCAGAGAAAGTTGGGACTGTCAAACTGACAAAGGCCGTGACTCTTGAACCTATGAGTGAGCATGTGATGTGGGGCCGCCTTCCACCTAAGACTGAACTCTCTGTGGGGAGTACTGTTGTTGTTGAACCAAGCACTTCACACTGTGTGCACCGTAGTGTAATGGTGGGCAGAGTAGTTACTCCACTGTGGGGAGGAGGGTGGCTTCCTGTGAAAATCATCAATCCTACTATGTCTCCAATTGTGTTGAGAAGGAACGCTAAGGTGGCTGATGTGTATCCATGCATTGCTTTGGAAGATTTTGATGGTGGTATGGACGTGAGGGTACATCAGAATGTGTGTAAAGTGGACAGTTCTCATGGCAGCCTCACAGCTGAGTCATGTTGCAGTGTCAAGACAAAAGTTGGACCTGGGAAATTGGCTGATTTGGGGCTGTAGGATCTATCCGTTAGTGACTGTGAAGTTTCTGAACATTGGCGAGAGAAGCTGACTGACTTGTGGTAAAGTATGAAGATGTGTTTTCAAGACATCACTTGGATTGCGGCAAGGCTACCGAATTCTGCCATCGCATCAGACTTACTGATGAACGCCCTTTTCGTCTGCCTTATCGTAGGCTTTCTCCTGCTCACTACCAAAAGTTGAAAGAAACTTTAGATGACATGGAAGAGCGTGAAATTATCAGAAAGTCAAGCAGTGAGTATGCTTCTCCACTTGTTCTTTGCTGGAAGAAAAATGGTGACTTGAGGTTGTGTACAGACTTCAGGTGGTTGAACGCTCGTACAGTCAAAGATGCGCACCCTTTACCACACCAAGCTGACATCCTGGCAGCATTGGGAGGTAACGCATTCTTTAGCTCAATGGACTTGACTTCAGGATACTACAATGTCCCACTTCACGAAGATGATAGGAAGTACACTGCTTTCTCCTCTCCTCTCGGATTACATGAGTATAACCGCATGCCACAGGGTCTGTGTAACAGCCCGGCTACTTTCATGCGAATGATGCTCACGATCTTTGGTGACCAGAACTTTTTAAGCCTTCTTTGTTACTTGGATGATCTGTTGGTTTATGGAAAGTCTGAGGAGGAAAGCCTGCAGAGGCTTGAGATGGTGTTCCGACGGTTAAGAGAACATAACCTAAAACTGTCCCCATCCAAGTGTCAGTTTTTAAGAAAGTCTGTGAAGTTCTTAGGTCACATTGTTACGAGAGACGGAATTGCAACAGACCCTGATAAAGTGCAGGCAATTGTAGGCGTGTCAGAAGCAGATCTTATGGAACCTGATGGCACTACACCATCTCCTAAGAAGATTCACTCTTTTCTAAGCATGGTAGTGTATTATCAGCACTACATTGAGAACTGCTCTGTGATTGCCAAGCCCTTATTCCAACTGACTACAGGGACTGCCAAGCCACGGAGGGGGAAGGGTAGGAAGAAGCAGGATTTGGCGCGTAAGCTTGTTGCGGCTGATTGGACCCTGGAGTGTAGCAAAGCATTTAGGACTCTAAAAGCTGCGTTGACAGAGCAGGTTTTTTTATTTATTTTTAAAAGTTTATTCATTTTACAAAATATGATACAACAAATGACAAGCAAATGAAAAGAATAAAAAATATATAAGGTGTAAAATGAAAAGGTAGCAGATGAAGAAAATATCTTATTAAATCTGCTCCTATCTATCTAATACAAACTAATTGCTTTCTAATAACAAAATAAGTAAATAACTCGTTTAACTAACAATATATGGATTACTCAGTTACATTCAATCATATTTGTTTAACAATTCAACTTTGACAATTTTCTTGAATACAGAAATTGATTTAGCTTCTTTAAATACTGGCATTAAATTATTCCACAATGTTACGCCTTGTATTACTGTAGTTCTTCCCTTCAAACTTGTTCTGAACTGTGGTTTAACAAACACATCTTTACCCTTAAGATTGTAACAGCTTGTTCTTTTCACAAAAAACCTTTGAATATTTGATGGTAGTATATTATTATGTGCTCTATACATAAGTAACAAAATGTTGTAATCAACCAAATCATAGAATTTCAGTAGCTTCATTTGAGAAAATAATACACCAGAAGGGTGACAATAATGATTTCTGGTTATAATTCTCACAATCTTTTTTTGCATAATAAAAATAGGCATTGTATTGCTTTTGCATGCTTTTCCCCATACACTTACACAATAAATCAAATGTGGCACAATCAATGAATTATATAACAGATACAAAGATTTATCATTTAGTAGATATCGAACCCTATAAAATACTGCAATTGATTTAGATATTTTTGTTTTAACTAAATTTATATGTTGTTTCCATGATAAATTATCATCAATAATAACACCCAAGAATTTTACCTCATTGACTCTGCGTATTTCTGAATCATCGATAAAAAATGGAATGTCTATTGATTTATTTTTATTGCTAAATATCATGTAGTATGTTTTATCCAAATTTAATGATAATTTGTTGAGTCTAAACCAGTTTTGAATCTTTACAAACTCCTTCATTAATAAATCCATTAATTGTTCAATAGTGTCTCCAGAACAAAAAAAAGTTGTGTCGTCTGCGAACAAAACATATTTGATGACCCCAGACACTTTAACCAGATCGTTAATATATAAAAGGAAAAGTTTCGGACCGAGTATTGATCCCTATGGAACACCACATGTAACAGTATAGTGATTTGGTTTTACGTCATCCAACTGAACATATTGTTTCCTATTTTTTTAAGTAACTGCATAACCATTGTAAGGCTAGTCCTCTTATTCCATATTTTTGTAATTTATTAAGGAGAATACTATGATTAACGGTATCAAAGGCTTTTTTAAATCAACAAAAACACTTACACAATATTTTTTTTGGTCAACAGCAGTAATTACTTGTTCAACAAAATCCATAAGTGCCATTGATGTTGAATGACCAGATCTAAAACCATACTGAGTATCTGTTAGAATGTTGTGTTTTTCAATGAATTTGTCTAATCGAATGTTAAATAGTTTCTCCAAGATTTTTGAGAACTGTGGTAGTAGGGATATCGGTCTATAATTATTAAACACACCTTTGTCACCGGTTTTGAAAAATGGAACCACTTTAGCCACCTTCATTCTATCAGGAAATACACCAGTTGTAAATGATAAATTACAAATGTAAGTGAACGGCTCAATCACATGACACATTATACTCTTCACAAACGACATATCCATATCCATACAATCTTTCGATTTTTTTTCTGTAAAGTTTTTAACTACTTTCAGTATTTCGTCTTTATCAGTTCCATTCAAAAACATACTGTCTAAACAGCCATCGATTAAATAGTTTACATTGTTATTCACCACTGGAATTGTGGCTGCAAGGTTAGTTCCGACGTTCACAAAATACTGATTAAAGCCGTTAACAATTTCTTTTTTATCATTTGTTTCCATGTTATTTATTGTAAAGTTATGTGAAATACCCGAGTTTACTTTGTGTTTATTTAACACACCATTCACAACTTTCCATGTCTCCCTCATATCCCCATTACATTTATTCAACAGTTCACTGTAATATTCTTTCTTGTGTTTTCTTATAATGCCAACCAATTTATTTTTGTATTTTTTGTACTTTTCTTCAGCTTCCTTTGTTCTACATTTTAAGAAGCACAAGTACAAATAGTTTTTTTCACACGCATTTCTCAATCCTCTTGTCATCCAGTGTTGCTCTAGATGACTCTTTTTTGTGTAAGTTTTTACTACACAGTTTTTTTATATAATGTGTCCAGAATATTCATAAACACGTCATATGC
>JBBPBX010039738.1:5262-19510 GCA_038048925.1 Garcialebias charrua
TATATATATATATATATTTATATATATATATATATATATATATATATATATACTTTGTAAATTGGTATGGTATCTCAGTCTTGGACCCCAGCCTCAGATCATGAAGGTTTATTGCCTGATTTCAACATTGTCCAGGTTGTCTGTTTGTCTGTGGTGCAGTTAGCAAAGGGCTACATTTACCCAATGCTTGTTAACAGGACACCTGGTGATCAGAAGGATCGCAGTGACAGCTTTGACTGCCTCTAATGGAAAACACAAGTAAGATCTACAATATTTACATATTTATATTTACAGAACGCAGCTGCCCGATTTTTAACCAGCACACGCAAAAGAGAGCACATTACACCAGTCTTGGCCTCCCTTCACTGGCTACCGGTTCATCTTCGAATCCAATTCAAAATTCTCATGTATGTCTACAAATCGCTGAACAGTCTCGCCCCCGCCTATCTCTCGGATCTGATACACCCATATGTCCCTCCACGTGCTTTGAGGTCAGAGGATCAGGTACTCTTAATAGTTCCAGAAACTCGCCTTAAGCGCAGGGGTGACAGGGCGTTCTCTGTAGCAGGCCCAAGACTCTGGAACGAGTTACCGCTGCTCATCAAACAGGCCCCCTCCCTCTCGGTTTTCAAATCCCGGTTAAAAACTCACTACTACTCCATTGCTTTCAATGCCAGCTGATTTGTATTGGATCGTTTGATTTATGATCTGCAATGTTTTTATGTTTTTCGTGTTGTACTTCATTGTCTGTGTTACCTGTTGCGTGTTTGTTTGTCCAGCACTTTGGTGTGGACTTGTTCCTGTTTAAAGTGCTTTATAAATAAAATGGTATGGTATGGTATGGTATATTTATTTATTGACACTTTCATTTGATCAGATCTCTCCAAAACTGGAGGCTGTATATGTATTTTACTGGGATAACTTATTATACTACATAATAATCTATCAATATGTGAATGTTAACTGATTCAAGATCAATTCATGATTACTGAAAAATGAATTAGTATAGGGGTCAAATAAACAATGATTAACCTTCATATTCTTATGGGACTCACAAGTTGTACATTGTCTAAAATTTAAAATATATATATATATATATATATATATTAATCAATATGTTTGAGATTTATGGAAAGTTTCTCGTGATGATGGCGGCACTTTTGATGTGTGAAATGACCTCACTCTTGAGCAAACTATCCATCCATCCATCCATCCATCCATCCATCCATTTTCTTCCGCTTATCCGGGGTCGGGTCGCGGGGGTAGCAGCCTAAGTAGGGAGGCCCAGACTTCCCTCTCCCCAGCCACTTGGAGCAGCTCCTCTGGGGGAATCCCAAGGCGTTCCCAGGCCAGCCGAGAAACATAGTCCCTCCAGCGTGTCCTGGGTCTTCCTCTGGGTCTCCTCCCGGTGGGACATGCCCGGAACACCTCACCAGGGAGGCGTCCAGGAGGCATCCTAACCAGATGCCCGAGCCACCTCAACTGGCTCCTCTCGATGTGGAGAAGCAGCGGCTCTACTCCGAGTCCCTCCCGGATGACTGAGCTTCTCACCCTATCTCTAAGGGAGAGTCCAGACACCCTGCGGAGAAAACTCATTTCAGCCGCTTGTATCCGAGATCTTGTTCTTTCGGTCATAACCCAAAGCTCATGACCATAGATGAGGGTGGGAACGTAGATCGATCGGTAAATTGAGAGCTTTGCCTTTCGACTCAGCTCTCTCTTCACCACGACAGACCGGTACAGCGCCCGCTTCACTGCGGATGCTGCACCTATCCGCCTATCGATCTCACGCTCCAGTTTTCCCTCATTCGTGAACAAGACCCCGAGATACTTAAACTCCTCCACTTGGGGCAGGACCTCATCCCCGACCCGGAGAGGGCATGCTACCCTTTTCCGGCTCAAGACCATGGCCTCGGATTTGGAGGAACTGATCCTCATCCCGGCCGCATCACACTCGGCTGCAAACCGCTCCAGCGAAAGCTGTAGATCACGATCTGATGAAGCCAATAGGACCACATCATCTGCAAAAAACAGAGAAGCGATTCTAAGGCCACCAAAACGGATCCTCTCAACACCTTGGCTGCGCCTAGAAATTCTGTCCATAAAAGTTATGAACAGAATCGGTGACAAAGGGCAACCTTGGCGGAGTCCAACTCTCACCGGAAACGAGCCTGACTTACTGCCGGCAATGCGGACCAAGCTCTGACACCGGTCGTACAGGGACCTAACAGCCCATATCAAAGGGCCTGGTACCCCATACTCCCGGAGTACCCCCCACAGAACCCCCCGAGGGACGCGGTCGAATGCCTTTTCCAAGTCCACAAAGCACATGTAAACTGGTTGGGCAAACTCCCACGCACCCTCCAGGACCCTGTTGAGGGTGTAGAGCTGGTCCAGTGTTCCACGACCAGCACGAAAACCACACTGCTCCTCCTGAATCCGAGGTTCGACTATCCGACGGACCCTCCTCTCCAGAACCCCTGAATAGACCTTACCAGGGAGGCTTAAGAGTGTGATCCCCTATAGTTGGAACACACCCTACGGTCCCCCTTTTTGAATAGGGGAACCACCACCCCAGTCTGCCAATCCAAGGGAACTGCCCCCGATGTCCACGCGATATTGCAGAGTCGCGTAAGCCAACACAACCCCACAACATCCAGAGCCCTAAGGAACTCAGGACGAATCTCATCCACCCCCGGAGCCTTGCCACCGCGGAGCTTTTTAACCACCTCGGCGACCTCAGCACCAGAGATTGGAGAGCCCGACCCAAAGTCCCCAGGCTCCGCTTCCTCAGTGGAAGACGTGCCAGTAGGATTGAGGAGGTCTTCGAAGTACTCCGCCCACCGACTCACAACATCCCGAGTTGAGGTCAACAGCACGCCATCCCCACCATAAATGGTGTTGGTCGCGTACCGCTCCCCCCCCCCCGAGACGCCGGATGGTGGACCAGAATTGCCTCGAAGCTGTACGGAAGTCATTCTCCATGACTCCATGGCACTTTTGATGCGTGTAATGACCTCACTCTTGAGCAAACTATGTAAATTGTTTTTATTATTGTTGTTAAATTTGTATGCAAATGTCATGTCATGTTTAGCAGCAATAGTATTACTAAGAAATAAGACTTTCAAATAGTTTCATTTCTTATTATAAATGTGCCGTAGTTGCTTCCCTCTCCAGAACTTTCTGACCCACTGCGATCCACATCATGTCTGCTCACCCTGTCCTGCTCTCTGCTGCTTGTTCACTGACTTTGCTTCCCTTCCACCTCACTTTTTCTCTCTCTCGCTCATTGCTCTTTCACTTCTTCTGGCCTGATTTTGCACTTTGCAGCAGCCATTAGTCCAAAGTACTGCCTCTCATGCATTAACCATTGGCCTGTATTGCTCCCATTAGAACTGCTGCCTCACATGGAGGGAGCTGAGGTGTTGGAAGACGGACAGAACTAAAGTCTGATCAAAATTTCCCGAGAAGGCAAAGCGACACTCGCCGAGTCGTGAGCTCAACTGAAGTTAGCATTTCAAAAAGGAGGATTTCGTATTAGCAATAAGAGGGTGACAAGATGAAGCGCACACATTTCTGTGAGCCTAACGACTCATGCACTAATTGTGATTGGCTGATTTGCTGCACGGCTGCCAGATGGGCTTCTGATTGAGCGGCTGGGGCTTTTGAAGCTGGGAATATGAGCATTAAAACATAATCACATGAAAAATGACCTTTACAGCCCTTCTGCACATGTGGGCTCTCTCATTAGCAAAGTGTTTTGATGTTTTACTGTGTGTAAATAATTTACGTCCATGCTCGAGACACATCTTCACTGTCAGCACAGAATGTGCCGACAGGAGCTGCTGGTGTCTTATCTGCACGATGGTGGTGGTGGTGGTGGGGGGGGGTTACCGCAGTGTTGCTGCCTTTCAAAAGGATCCAACCTACTAAATATCTTGTGACATCTTTCACAAACTGTCTTCAAAGGTTTATCCTTGAAATTGAACTTTTAGCTCTCTGAAAAAAGTCTGCAATTTGAACAATGTGTCGAGGTTACAGAAGCTGAAGGATTCAAGTCTTTGCTCGATTTATTTTGTTTTCTCTACATGAACTTTTGGGATCCAACATCTGACAATTGCAGCTCCATTGTGCACCTGCTGTTCATATTTGCAGCAGGTATCAATTCACTCTGTGAAGCAATACGGCACAGTTGTTTAATTAAGAGCAAGTGAGTGTCTGTTTCACCAAAACTGTGCCATGCAATTACTGATTTTAATAATTTGCTTAAACACTAGCTGTGTGCAACGCCGTGTTTGTTTGTGACTTCTCTCAGTGCGATACAATTTGTTTTTTCACATTAACGGAAACCTCCACTGTGTTAATCTCTGTAAAATTAAAAGTAAAATCAAATAACTATTTCTAAAAATGTCCTGATGCATGCCCAATGAGTACTTTTTTAGCCTTCCGCTGACTTCACACCTGAATGATAACTCACAGCTTGATGCACAGAACATGCATCATCATTTTATTTGATTTAAACTGTCATCTTTAACACACATCTACAAACCAGCAGGGCAAAAAAGGATCTCTAACCTGTAGTTTGAACTAATAACATGTATTGCTTGCAGAAAGCTCACTGCTGTTTTATTATGATAAGCTTAATTAAATCCACTAAAACATTTTATTATACCCACAAACTATATGTAATTAACTATAAAATCATAACACATGAGTGTGCATGTCCTGGGGGAGGTGGATGAAACGGTCACAGAGAGGAACATTAAAATTGTTTTACTGAGGTGAGAGTGCTGTTTCAGCATTGTTGCAAAACAAAGTGATGTGATGGGTTTAGTTTGCACGTTTTCAACACAAGGATTTTGTGTGCAGATCGTTGTCGACATGAACACTGAGATTCAGTTTTAGTTCAGTTTATTTGTTTGGTGCCAAGTCACAACAGAAGTTATCTCAGGACACTGAACAGAAAGATTCACATGCATATAAAAGTCAATAACATTAATATCTAAGGAAACCAGCAGACACGTTCAGGCTTCATTTTATCACGGTCTCCCATCTTGAACAAGTACAGAGGCAACAGTGGAAAGGAAAAACTTACTCCTAACAGGAAGAAACCTCCAGCAGAACCAGGCTCAGGACGAGCGGCCATGTTTCGACCGGCTGGGTTTGAGAGAACAGGAAGGAGGAACAGACACAGAATGGCAGATCCATAATTTGATTTGATTTGATTTATTTGATAGGGACAGACACACATCGACATAGACAAACTGAGTAAAACAGCAGTCCCATGTTTGCATCATAGTGCAATAGCAGCAGCTAATTCGCAGCACTTGTCCCTAGATGGGCTTTTAAGAAGGAAAAAAAATACATGAATAAACAAATAAAAAAAAAGAATAAACAAATAAAATAAAATAAAATAAAAATCTAAAAATTGAAGTGGTAGTCCTTAAAAATAGCACAACATAAGGGATACAAAACAGAGAAATGCAGCACGGTGGCACAACTGGTAGAGCTGCTGCCTCTCAGCGAGAAGGTTGCCGGTTCAAATCCCGGTCCGGGGCCTTTCTGGGTGGAGTTTGCATGTTCTCCCCGTGCATGCGTGGGTTTCCTCCGGGTACTCCGGTTTCCTCCCACAGACCAAAAAACATGCTTGTTAGGCTGATTGGTGACTCTAAATTGACCCTAGGTGTGAGTGTGAGAGTGGATGGTTGTTTGGTGTGAGTGAGACAGGTCCCTCTTGTAAATGAGTCCCCGTGACTCAACGAGGCTAGCCTGTATAAATAAAGGTTGAATGAAAAATGAATGAATGAATATGTCAAAAATGGGTACATTTCTGTTTTTGACATAACCAGAGTTTTGTTTGCTTTTTAAACATATTGAACCTGGTTTTGGATTTTATAATAGCAGGAAGAGAGTTCCAAACTGTAGATCCTCACACCGACAGAGAACCTTGTGCGAAAGTGGTTCTTCCAAAGGGGACCTTACAATTTCCATTCAAAGCTGCTCTGCTATTGCCGTGCAGTCTCTGTATGCAATCACTTAATGGTGTAGGTGCAAGTCCATTTAAACACTTAAAAATCAAATTTAAAACATTATAATTTATAAAATTTGTAAAATCCAGAATGTTATATTTGCTCAAAATATGACAATGATGGAATCTAGTTGGCTTTTGGCATAAAACCTTTAAGGCTCGATTATAGACTTGCTAAAGGTTTGAGTGTAGAATAAGTGGTCTGAGACCAAACAGTAGATCCATAGGAGAAATGTGGGAGGATCAGTGAGTTTAAAAACATCTCTGCACAGTGAGGTGTCAAACAATGTCTAATATTTTTAAAACAGTTTATATTAGCTCTAACAGTTTTGCAGATTTTATCAACATGGCTCTTAAAATTTAACTGGGCATCCAGAATAATTCTTAAATATTTTTCTTGCGGTACTTGCTCAATGGAGTCACCATAGATTTTGATATTTAAGGATTGTGATGATGTTGTCTTTATTGAAAAGCAAATACACTGTTTTCTTTGTATTTAGAGTTAAAGGGGACCACACATGCAAAATTCACTTTTTAATGTTTTTTTACTAAACTTTGGGTATTTACTTCATAAAAAAACAGTCCTTGTGCCAAAAAAATGCACCCAGTGGTTTATTTACTCTAAGTAGATTTATTTATTTTTGATAAATACACCAGGATTCACACTTCCTGCATTTATTGACGTCACAAGCCGCCAGCCAATCAGATCAAACCTGAGTCCAGCCCCTCACCTAGCAACCCCTGGTTAGGCTCAACCCACTTCTGTATTAAACACATGACTGTTGTTTTTCATGATTTCATCTCATCTTTTGTTTATATGTTCTTAATTTCATGTGTACAGCACTTTGTTGCAGCTGTGTTTTTTTAAATGGCTTTATAAATAAAGTATAATTGTTATTTTTATGTTTTAGTTCAATTTTTAGTGTATTTGCGATCGCTGCCAACGCGCAGCCGGCAAAAATTAAACGAGCGGACCACAGGCGGAAGGACCGGGTTCGACGGGACCCTCTTCCGGCGCGATGGAGCGGAGCTTCAACTGTACAGCCTTGCAGCAGCCTCGCAGCAGGCTCGCAGCAAGAGGACCTTCTCCTTACAGATTAATTTACGGGAGACACTTGGTGAACTTTGTGTTGTCTTCACTGGAACAGCGATAACTCCCAAAATCTCATCGCGTGCAACGAGCGGAGCTGGCGAAAACCGGAAGAGGAACAAGCTAACATTAGCTTCGGATTCGGGTGGTCTAATGCTAAAAGGAGCAGCAAACTGCGGCGCGCTCAGACGGGTTTCGGTAAGTTATCTTAAGCTAACACTAACAGTAAGTCAAATGAGTAATAAAAAAAGAGCTAATTTTAAAACAACAACACATTACAGATACTGGCTGTTACAGAGGGCGTGAACAGATCGTTGAAGGGCGTGGACTTCAAGAAACCGGTCGTTCAAAACGAAAGTTAAAAATGGCAGAATTAAAAAGGGTATAATTGATTATCTAATAATTATTTTGTGCATTAAATTGAAGGAATAGGGTCTGGATATCCCACAGAAATACCATAAAAATTTAAAAAATACATCTGAGGTCCCCTTTAAGCAAGAATCCTTTAGCCATGATGTCATCCTCTGCAGGCTGTTTTGTAGTTTTTTCACTGACCGCAATAATGTTTTTGTCCGATGTGGGGCGGCCGTGGCGTAGTGGTAATGGCAGTCGTCCCCCAATCGGAAGGTTGGCGGTTCGAATCCCGGTTCCCCACACCATGTGTCGTTGTGTCCTTGGGCAAGACACTTAACCCCAAGTTGCTCCCGGTAGGGCTGGAAAGCACCTTTCATGGTAGTCTGCCGCTACTGGTGTAAGAATGTGTGTAGCATTCAATGTGTGTAGCACTTTGAGATTTTCACTAATGAAAAGTGCGTTATAAATTGAATTCATTATTATTATTATTATTATTATGTGTAAATAACAGTGTCATCAGCAAACATTTGCAAATTGACTTCAGGACAAACTTCAGGTAGACTGTTGACATACATACTAAAAAGGACCGGACCTAAAATGGAGGTGAGCAGGTCTTTAAGAGGAAAGACAAAAAAAAGTATATATGGAAATAATTACAAATACAATCTATTCATTTTTGTTTTCATTTGTAAATATTAATTTGGGAAAATTAGGTCCATCTGTTCTCCAATAGTCTAAGCCTATAGCAGCAAAGCTAAGGGATAGCTTAGGAAACCAAATAATAATAAAAAATATAGGGTTTATCAAAAAGAAAAGGCTAGAGACAGTCTTCAAACTGAACAATGTGTCAGCCTCATGGACAGAAACTGGAAGTTGGTTCCACAAGAGCGGAGCCTGAGAACTGAAAGCTCTGCCTCCCTTCTGCTTTTGGAAACTCTAGGAACCACAAGTAAATCTGCAATCTGAGAGCTAAGTGCTCTGTTAGGAAAATATGGAACAATAGGGTCTGTAATATAAGATCGAGCAACTGTAGGTTGTTGAGAGCTTTGCATGCTAGAGGTAAAATTCTAACATACACTGCCTGGCCCCCCCAAAAAAAGGTTGCCACTAAAGAACAAAAGGTCACACTAATATTTTGTTGGACCACCTTTAGCTTTGATTACAGCATGCATTTGCAGTGACATTGTTTCAATAAGCTCATTCAATGTCACAAGATCTATTTCCATCCACTGTTGCCTTTATTTTTCACCAAGATCTTGACTTGATGACTAGGCACTAGGCATGATGGATGCATCACTTCACCTGCCTCTCTTCTTACCCTGATGCACTCAGGAACAGGGTACATCTGGACTCTTCAGATCACATGACCTTCTTCCATTGCTCCACAGTCCAATCGTTATGCTCACTAGCAAATTTAATCCTTTTTTTCCTGTTAGCCTCACTAATTAGTGGTTTTCTTAAGGCTACACAGCTGTTCAGTCCCAGTCCCTTGAGTTCCCTTCCCATTGAGCATGTGTAAATGCTCTTACTTTCACTGTTAAACATAGTCCTGAGTGCTACTGTTGTTTTTCTTCGATTTGATTTCACCAAACATTTAAGTGATCACCGATCAGGATCATTCGGGATTTTTTTCCGGCCACATTTCTTCCTCGAAGACGATGGGTCCACACTATCCTTCCAGTTTTTAATAATGCACTGGACAGTTCTTAACCCAATTTTAGTAGTTTCTACAATCTCCTTAGATGTTTTCTCTGCTTGAAGCATGCCAATGATTTGACCCTTCTCAAAAAGACTGACATCTTTTCCAGGACCACGCAATGTGTCTTTCAACATGGCTGTTTAAGAAATGAGAAGTGACTCATTGCACCAGTTGGGGTTAAATCTCTTGTTGCCAGCTGAAAGATAATGGCCCATGCAGTAATTATCCAATAGGAGGCTCGTACCTCATTGCTTAGTTAAATCCAGGTGGCAACTTTTTTTGGGGCCAGGCAGTGTAGATTGACAGATGAATCTGACAGGGAGCCAATGGAGAGAAACTAAAACTGGAGATGTGATTTATAACTGGGAAAGATGACTTGCTCTCCAGTGACATTTTAATTGATAATTGAAATATTTTTAACCAAGTAATTTTGACTAAACATTAAATCTGTGTGTGAGTGTGCATGTGTGAGCGGGGTGGGGGTTGAACGGAAATGGGAGTTGTCTATTTTTGGGCTCTCAGTGCACCGCTTTACTTGCAAGGAAAATGTTTGTTTTCTGGTTGCGACTAAAACAGTCTCTTTGAATCCCCGCAGGACTTGGAGGCCTCCACTCTTCTTCTTTTGATATTGATGCAATTTGATGTTCACATCTGTGTGTAAGGCTTTTTATTTTTTCTGGCTGGTTCCTTTAAGCACAATACATGTTTCTGTTTTCCTTCTGGAAAAATGATATAATTGGACCAAATTCAGTTCAGGATTTATTTATTTTTTTCTCTCTCTCTCTCATGCATCGGAATCAGACTCCATCAGCTACCAGACAACTTTCCAAGTGCAAAAGTTGTCTATCCTATTTCAGGATGAAGTTTCTGAGATGCAGATTTGCAGACACTTTGTTAAAGATGTAAAAACTGAGTCAAAAATAATTTTATCCACCAACAAAATAGAGGAGATGTGGGGAAAAATAAATCCATAGCAGAGTTTTAAACGCTGCAACATGAATGACTCGGTGACTGTTCAAGTTTTGGATGGAGCCATAAAAATAAACAGTATTATTTGTAAATTGGTGTTTGTCTATAAAGTTTTTTCGTCATTAATCTTTGTTTTCGAGGTGACATAATGAGCAATCGTGTCCCTGCGAGGCTCCAATAACATATTGGATTTGGTGATCAGAAGCTTCTAATGAAAATTAAATACCCCTCCCCCAAAGTATTTAGAGCCTTGGAAGAGAATTAAATGTTATCAGGGCAATTCTCTTTGGCTCCTCCTTTCTGTTTGGAGGAAGACGAGGTGAAGCTGATTAAACAGACAAAGACATTTTTGGCTTCATGACAATGAGAATCATCTAATCTAAAACTAATCCCCGTTATTCTGCTCCTCCGAGACACAACCCTCCATTGCTGACCCGACACTCCCTCTTCCTCCCATCAGTCACCCTCCTTCCTCTTTTCACTCACTCTTTTACTGCTTCAGCTTTAATACCAATTCTCCAAGGCCTGGCTGTGCATATAACCCTTCACGGCTTGATGAACCTCAGATAAAAAGTCCATCTCTTCTCTCCAGGGGCCCGGGGTTTTAGGTTTTCTTTCCTAAACTGTCTTTGAGGTCCTGGTTTCCTCCCTGTGGAGGAGCCTGGTCCAGAACTTTCATCTGATGACCTGTCCAATAGAGACGCTCTGAGAAGACCAGATCAGAAGCTGAGGCATCGAGCTCAGGGAACAGGAAGGATTGTATATGTTCAGACTGAAGAGGAGGGATGAAACCAAGCAGCTTTTTATGTTTGTTTTTGATTTCTTACCTTACATCACACCTTTCCTGAATGTTAGTGCATGTCCGTCCAAATGACACTCCTGCCTACTGATTTGTTTCACCCCTCTGTTTTTTATGCCTGCTGGCAGAAATGTGATGGACTGATCATGTGATATTTGAAGATGTAAAAAGAAGCACTGAAACCCACAGGACAACACAAACTATCAGATGATGTTGCATGTTGCTTCATTGTGATCCCATCACAGAAGCTTCTACAAGAAATTTAACAAAAGTATTGAGGTAACACTTTACATGTCTGTTTTCTATCATTTCATCTGTCAGGAAGATCCATTCACTCAGCTCAATCAAAGATGTAAATTTGTTGAAAAGTAGTTGTCTCCTCCCACCACAGTAGCTGGAGGTTTTATAAGGAGACGGCATGAAATAACCTCTTCCTTTTGTTTTGTGTAATACAAAATAAAAAAAATAGTGCAAAAGTTAGACTTTTTTTTTCAGGTTCATTATGAATCTTGTAAATGTTCCGGTACAGGTACGTAATGTCCTGAAGGATCAAAAATCTGACAGTTTGTAGAGAAATAAAATGTATATACTGTATCCATTTTCATGGCAGAGACGCAGTGTAAAATGATGTGTTTTATAGATGTAATGAGTAGTTGTTTGTTAAAAGATCTATTGAAAAGTGGTGGATTTTTTTGGGGGGTATTACGGGGTCTTATTGTCTATAAAGTCAAAGTCAACTTTATTGTCAGAATTGCAATATGTACAGGACATACACAGGACCGAAATTGCGTTTCTCTCAGTCCCTCGGTGCAACAGTAACCATCTAAACACTAAACACTAAAACATTTAATAAACATAAGCATAAAATAGTAAAAAAAGTGTAACACTGTCCTGAGTTTTTTTCATAATAGTATAAAAGTATGAAAATTTACACCAACACTGAAACACCAAACACCCCTAAAACACCAAACACCCAATGAACATAAGCATAAAATGAAATAATAAAAGTGTAATACTGTCCTGAGTTTTTGCATAGTAGTATAAAAAGTATAAAACGTATATCTATAAAATAAACTCTAATAAAGAACAAATAAAGTCCAGTTGATCCTGAATTGAACGCCTTTTTGATTTATAAAATAAACTGAAGTTTCTAGCGTTGACATTTGCAAAGAGTGGCACAGCAGCATATAAGTTAATGTACACAGTATATGTATGAGGTAGTTGATGTTGGTATAGAGGCAAAGTGGCATATGAAGTAAGTCTATATAGTCTATAAGTCTATATATTCAGATTTAAGCTTTTTTCTTTTCCGTTAACACATTGACTCTATGCTGGTGAAGATTCTCAGTCTCACATTGACTCTAAAAACTTAGTTTGTGACACAGATTTTAAATATTGAAATCTTGATTTTGTATATCTAAAAAAGCTAAGTCTGGTCCTCTGGACATTCAAAAAACAAAACAAAGCAAAATAATTGTAGAAACGTTTCGGCTTTCATTTGAAAGACTTCCTCAGTCTGAGAAGCTGTGTTCAGCTCAGTCTTATAAATAGCTTTAGTTGGCAGCTCAGAACACCACATACAGTACACCATAGACTTTGTGGATAAGGTGAGGGATGTCATCATGGAGACTGATGAAACAATGGTCTCTTTTGATGTCACATCACTCTTTACGTGCATTCCTGTTGATGAGGCAGTAGAGGTGGTCTGTTTAAGGTTAAAATCAGACACCACTCTGAGCAACAGGACCACACTTTCCACAGAACAACTGTGTCAACTCTTGAAACTGTGCCTGCAGTCAACCTACTTCACATATGGGGAGCAATATTATAGGCAGAAACATGGGTGTGCTATGGGGTCTCCAGTTTCTCCTATTGTTGCCAACCTGTACATGGAGGAGGTAGAAAAGAGAGCCTTGACGTCCTTTTCAGGGAGACCACCAAGTCATTGGTTCAGGTATGTTGACGACACCTGGGTTAAAATTAAATCTCAGGAAGTCCAACATTTCACTGATCACATCAACTCTGTGGATAAATATATCAAGTTCACACGAGAAGATGTAAAAAATGGCAGGTTGGCTTTCTTGGACTGTGAGGTCTCAGTTTCTGATAGAGGAAATTTGCAAACTGAGGTGTACCGCAAACCCACCCACACAGACCAGTATTTACAGTTCGACTCCCATCACCCTCTGGAGCACAAGTTAGGAGTCATCAGGACTCTGTACCACAGAGCAGACAGCGTCCCCACTAACTTAGGAGCCAGACAGAAGGAGAAATCACACACAAAACAGGCTCTAGGGAAATGTGGATATCCTAACTGGGCCTTCCTGAAAGCAGAGAAGAAACCCAAACAGGACTCCAGCCAGCCATCAGGTGAAAAGAAGGAACCCAGACCCAGACCAGTGGTCATTCCGTATGTTGCGGGAGTTTCAGAGACATTGAGACGTTTATTTTCTAAACACAACGTCCCAGTGGCTTTTAAACCCCAAAATACATTACGGCAAAGACTGGTTCATCCCAAAGATCCAGTCCCCCGGCACAAACAGAGTAATATTGTGTATGCTGTTCAGTGTCAGGAGGGTGATCAGTCTTATATCGGGGAAACTAAACAGCCACTGGCCAAAAGGATGGCCCAGCACAGAAGATCAACATCATCAGGTCAGGACTCTGCAGTCTACACTCATCTCCAGGCCAGCGGTCACTCTTTCAGGGATGAAGATGTTCACATCCTTGATAGAGAGGAACGATGGTTTGAGAGAGGAGTAAAGGAGGCCATCTTTGTGAAAAGAAACCATCCATCATTAAACAGAGGTGGAGGCCTCCGGGTTCAACTGTCCCCCACTTACAATGCTGTTATTGCTAGTATCACTCAGCCCTCTGTGAATAGCAAACAACCATCAGGGTGCTAACAATCCATTGTTAGGCTGATGATGGTCCTCCTTGATCATGTGAGCAGCTGGTTTCGGCTGTCATCAGCCAACTGGTTGATCCACTGTGAGAGGGTGCTATTTAAGACCGAGCTGAATACATGTACAGCAGCTCAGACTGAGGAAGTCTTTCAGACAAAAGATGAAACGTTTCTACAATTCCTTTGCTTTGTTTTGTTTTTTGAATGTCCAGAGGACCAGACTTAGCTTTTTTAGATTTTTCTACCTGGATTATTGAGCATGCATCAGGGTATTGATTTTTTTATACTATAAAATAATTGAAAGAGTGACTAACTGTTTTTAGTTTGAAGAAAAAAAAATCACAATGACAAACAATATCCATTTGACAATGCTTGTGTAAAAATGCCTAAGCATATATATATAT
>JBBPBX010039739.1:2212-29731 GCA_038048925.1 Garcialebias charrua
ATTTAAAGCTCCACTGACATCATCTTTTAACTTTCCATAAAATGGCACAACATATATATATATTAAGATTGACCTCTGATCGTTTTTGCTAAAACAATGTGAAATGAATGAAAATTCCTCTCAAAAACAGTTTAAAATTAGCGCCTTTTTTTTCACACGATAAATACGGGGTTTCCCCGTCGCGCGCTTATGACGTCACTTCAAGACTCGCGTCAAATGCGCACCTTGTTTACAATGGACAAGATAACGCGACCCGTCCAATTTAGCCATCTAAAACTTTATATTTTAGCGGTTTGACTCCAGAGAAGCCAAAGTTATTTCCAGTAAACAGCAGGTTATAATTTTTTTTCAGCTCCTGCTGGTTTTTGGAGACTTTTCACTTCAGGAAGTGAGCAGCTCTGTGAGGTCTTACACAGCAGCTGATATGAGAGTCAGAAGGAATTCTACATGTAAATAGTTTTCACACCACTGAAATGGTAATATATTAGTTAATGTTTCTAATAATTATTCAACATTAATTTATAGTTTAAAAAATTAGTCCCTTTTAAATTATCTGTTAAATATATTATTCTTTTACTTTATTTTGTTTGTGTTTTCAGGTTTCCAGGTCTCCAGTCCATCACCTGAGGCTCTTCCTGAACCACTAGTACAACCCAGACTTTCACATCACAGCAGGTAAGATTGCATCAACAAAAAGAATAGTACTCAACAATATTCTTTGATGTAAATCTGTTGATTTTCTGTGGTTCTGATGAGGGAAGTGACAAAGTGGATGCAGCATTCAGCCCATAATGGACCCAGATGTCCCCTGCGTCCAGACCTACAACACCTGGACATCCAGGAGCGTGCACGAGCAGATTTTCTCTCGCAGCAACGGACAACCACGAGGCCTGTCCAGTCTGCCTGGGAATGCTTCATGCAAAAACAGCACTGGATACGCCCGACTTTTGCCCACATTGCAGCCTCATGATGGATGCGATGCTGCGGCATCGGGTTGACCTCGTCGCCAAAGCAATGGATGCTTCAGCGACAGCAGCGGACGCGGACACCACGGAGCCCCTCACTTCCACGCCTGAATTAGAGAACATGGCTCTACATGACAGCACACGTGTCGAATGGGGCGATAGCCCTGACGTGCTGGCTCCTATGGTGGACCTAACAGTCAAATTCGACACCCGTGGCATGATGAACGAGGACGAGATCTCAATTTCAGCCTCGGGCGAATTTTCAACGGAGGAGGCGGACGTGGAACTGGAGGATCAAGGTGAAGATCTCTCCCAGACCCCGGTACCTGTGCTCCCAGAAACTGACTTTTCCATCCCTGCTCTGTTCGACTTGTGCCACAGAGCAACGGACGCCCTGAACATCCCATGGCCTGAACCTCCGCCTCGCCAACAGGTCACGAGGCTGGCAGGAAACTATTTTTACTCGAAGCAGCAGGCCGCCACGAGGCAAAAGATGCCCGTGTTCCCGGACTTCCTCACAGAACTAACTCGCACCTGGACTCAACCAAGAGCCCCTATGCTCCTTCCCCTCTCACAGTTCCTCGACGTAGACGGGATGGATGAGGTGGGAATAGCTAACGTGCCTCAACTTGAGGACACATTAGCGTCTCACCTGGCTCCTAAATCATCAGGAACAAAACCAACTCTTCCCAGCAAGGCTTGTCGAGCCTCAGCGTCTCTACTCGAGAAATGCTAGGGCTCAGGGACTCGAGGCATGCGCCATGAACGTGTCCGCGTTAATGCAGGCTTACCTAGCGGAAAAGTTGCAACAGCTCTAAACAACAACGGACAAGCAGGCGGCTGCCGAATTGCTGGATGAAGCCTGCAGAACATCATACTTTGTGCTCCGTATGATAGGGACAGCTGCTGTTGCGTAGGGCAGGAGAATGGCGGAAGTGGTCATCGCGATCCGCCACCTCTGGATGACTCTGACGGATCTCCCGGAGGGACAAAAGGTGCCTTTTCTCCACCACTCGATTGAACCGGAGGGATTATTTGGTAAAGCTTTGGAGCAAAATCAGACCAAGCTGGACCAAAGACGCAGACAGGTGGAAGCTCTCCGAGTGGGCATTCCCCAACTGGTTGTTCCACTGTGAGAGGATGCTATTTATAAGACTGAGCTGAACGCAGCATCTCAGACTGAGGAAGTCTTTCAGATGAAAGACGAAACGTTTCTACAATTGTTTTGCTTTGTTTTGTTTTTTGAATGTCCAGAGGACCAGACTTAGCTTTTTTAGATTTTTCTACCTGGATTATTGAGCATGCATCAGGGTATCATGGTTTATGCTTTACCAATGCTGTCACTTCTTCGTACGATGAATGAAAGAACTATGGCTAAGTTGAAAATATGTCAAGTTGTACTTTTCAGAGTTGTTTGGAAATGTTAAGACGTTAATCAAACGCTTAATCAGTAATCTGTATAATTGGCGACTGGTTTCTGTCACTTTTCTAAACACTTTCACTGAAAAATCTTCACTTCTTTAACTTTCGATAACTTCTGGCCTGAGCTAAAATCCCTCCCGTTCTCTGGGAAACAGCCAATGTGCGGAGTGGATTGAACTGGGTCAACAAATTTTTTTAAGGCTCCACTTCCTGTCTGAGACTAGAGTCTGTTGGAGGAACTCAAACCATGAGGTTCCCCAAAGAGCTGATTTGCACGTCTGTCGAACGCTAAGGACACGTCATTCAGTTAAAGATTTATAACATGTCAGTTATAAATTCATTTCAAGCTGTAAAAAGCTTCACTTTAGTGAAATTCCTTCAAGGAATCTTTTATCTTGAAAAGACATACTGAGGTCACTACTTCGTTAGGTCGACGCAGATCTCATGGAAGCCGCTGGAAGGTGAACGAGCTGAAGCCTGAACAACGTGAGCACAGACGGACGGTCTGTGTACATTGAGGCTAATCTACTTTACCGTAGCCGAGATGAAGAATCTTCACCAGGTAAAGAGTCGTTGTTCCTCGCAGTGAGAGTCTAGCTGAAGTCGATGAAGAGTGTACTTTTCCTGGTTAAAACACATCAAGATCTTACCTCTCCTCATCCTCTATTTTCTTCCAACCTCCATCTTACTTCTCCTAAACTTTTCTTTAACCTCTAAGCCAAAACTCTAAGTTAATGTGCTTACAGAGATAAGTTATACCAAGACCAGTTACTTGTGTTCTGTTATCCCTAGAAGTTACGAACGCGTGATGTCATCTGCTGAAGTAAATTCATAGGAAATTCTGATCGATCAAGCCACGTATAAATGTATGATGTATTTTAACGATTTGTTAATTAAATGATTCAGTTCTGCTGAACCAACATAAATTGATGTTTCATGCCTTTTACATCTCTCGTCTGGTCACACACAAGTTCATGTTTAAATCCTAAAAAGAGAGAACTTGTTAAAATAAAATGCTAAGTATTTGGGTCAGATAAAATCTGCTCACTCTTTCATTTTGGAATATTGTATAGTCAGTAAAATTGACTAGTGCATATATCCTACAACTGTAAATCGTCCAAAACTCTCATTAATAAGCACTACCTGAAGAAAAAAAACGTACTGATGTTAATTGATTGCGCAAACATAATTTAAAAATATATAACTAGTGATGTGTCTTTGGTAGAGAGTTTGTCACAGCTAATGCTTATTAGCATTCAACAAACAGAATTTATTGTTAGTACTTGAATGAATATAAGCAATTAAAGGGCTATTCTTCATCGGAAACAGTTATTGGATACTCGATCAATGGAAAAGTGATTTATACGCGGCTTATTTCATCCACAGTAGCTAAGTGGGGATAATGTGCTTCTGTGATAATGTCCTTCTCATGTGCTTCTTTGTTCTTGAGCTAAGCTAACAGCCAGGCCCGATCGCGTTTGAGATGTATCATTTTAAGACTGTAAATCGTCCAAAACTCTCATTAATAAACACTCCCTGAAGAAAAACATACCGATGTTAATTAATTGATGGCGCAGATATTTAAAAACACCTAGCGTTGTGTCTTTGGTAGAGAGTCTGTCACGGCTAATGTTTATTAGAGTCCGACATACAGAATCTGCCATGATAATTGGCTTTATACACTCACAGTGTATATATTAAAGCAACATGAACTCATGTTAGATATATACTTTTTCATCTAAAACACTATACACACCTACGATTATGTTTACACAAAGACTTACCGTACTGTTTTCCTGGCTAGTTTTCTGAGCTGCTCGGTGTTGTTTTGAAGTGGTAACAGTGGCACTTCTACACAAAGTGTTTCATCTTTTGGAAAAGTGAAAAGGCTCACTTCTTCACTGGTGATATGAGAATACCCAAATGCGACACAACATAACGGCATTTTCATGTTTTACAAAAAAAAAGTAGGCGAGCTGGCAAACAATGAAGCTGCATTCAATATGCAGCCGAATACTGAATCTCCCGACGCTACATAACAAACGACATATGCAGAAGTTCATGGATTTCCCTTGAGGACACAAGGCGCAAAGTTTAAAATCACTTTTAATGCAAATTATAATATATTTATCATTTTGCTATTAAAGACGAATATAGTTGAATGATAAAACATATATATTTTGTGCAATTTTATGCAAATTTCCAACATCATGTTAGTGCACCTTTAAAGTCATTCTATAATATTGGTGCCAAACGGTTTAATTGAAAGAGATTATATAGGCTGAAACTGAGCTGTGCTTGTAAAACAAAACAAAAAACAAACAATAAAAGAACATGTACCCGCTTATGCTGGGCAAGCAGCGAGTCAGTAATATATGACCAGGACAGTGTTACAAACTGCATGTGATGGGCAGAGGTTTTATCTGGGATCAATTAATGATATATGGGAAAGTTTTACATATGACACTGAATGTGAATGGTGACTGCTGATGCTGGTCAGTGCGTGTCCTGCAGGTCTTATCTCGGACCGCAGGACCACCTCCAGCTCCGGAGGCACCTGGTTCGGAATTCCCTCAGAAGTAGAAACTCACACTATCACAGTAAATCACGGAAATGTGAATACAGTTTACCAGTTGTATTAAATCAAGGCAGGAAAAAAAAGTTTACAGTGCTAGCCTCTCCGATACAATTCGACGCAAAATCAAGAACCGGAAATGCCGGATGACACATTGCTTTTACAAATATATGGGGTCTAGGCTCCGCCTTCACATCTGGGAGGACCGTTTATTATGTGGATAAGAAGGGGCGGTCTAAGTGTGATCTCACTGGATCTTATGTGGTCTCACGTGTAAGGAAAAAAAAAGATACAATGCACAAAGCCTCTCTTGTGTGATGTGGTGAGCCATTAAAGAAAACAAATAAATAAAAACTCTATTCCTTGATGGTGTAAAGGATCTTAGGGGGTCAATATTAAACTGACACACTTTACCTTAATTAATACCATACCATACCATACCATTTTATTTATAAAGCACTTTAAACAGGAACAAGTCCACACCAAAGTGCTGGATTAATTACTTACTTAGGTTGAATAGTAATTCACGGATTCTTTTTCTTTAAAGATTACCATAACACTATGTGACCATAATGATGGACAATAAACCAGAAACCATAAAGTGACAATGGAAACGTTGATTTAGTCGGTATGCCAGAGACACTACCTTTTATTTAAGATAAATCAACTAAAATTAACACCATTACACTTGATTGACTGATATCAATTTCTTACAAATTAAACTCATCAGTTTTAATTGTGAACAACAGAAAACAAGTAATTAAGATGACAATACAGCAAACCCTCGAGTTACGTCAGGGTTCCGGACCTAAGGTTGTGACTTAGGTCGATGTTGTCGTACCTCGCGGACCAAAAACATGTGCCGATCGTAGGTCCGCGTTTCTGACATAGGTCGGGGCTATACCACTAACGGAGCGCCGCACACATATTTAACGGCATGAGACTGAACAAGGGGACACATACTAGGCCATAAACATGCACAGAACTTTACATGTACAGTAAATGAATACAATAAATAAAAAATATACAGTACTGTACACTGTAATTCCTTACTTTGAGCTGGTCAAAGCCTGCCTTCGTCTTTTAGCATTAGCTCTTGCACCCGTCCGAGCTCCCCCAGCTTCCTTACGCTCCACACGCACACACGTGGTCAAAACTGTTTAAAAGAAGGACTGTTAGCTTCTTAACTTCATACATTTGGAGCCAGAAAAAAAAAACTTACTGAAAGCCGTTTCTCCGCGATGTTCCTCCATCCAAAACAAGCTGCTCGGCGTTAGCTGCTGTTAAGGCCAGGGCAGAGCTCCGCGCTGTTGCCAGCGCCGCGCCACGCCGTGTGAGCGCGGTGCGAGCGCCTTTGCACAAGCCTTTGAACTCTCGCGCGAACGCGCCAAGCTCAAATTTTACGACTGCTCACGCGCGCGCGTTGTCTCACAATAAACTGCCCGGTCGCGGACTGTTTTGTATGTTACACAAATTTATTAAATATCCCTTCTTCATCGCTGATCGGACTTTTCTTTTGTTTTTTTGCCAAAAGTCAAGTGATCGCTTGAAGCGGTCACCATTCACTTCCTCCTCCGATGAGGAGGAATGAATGAACTTGTCACAAGTGAACTAAACTCATGTCCAACGTGGATGCGCCAGCTTCTAAATATTTCCTGGTGTGCTTTTCTGCTGTGTGGGCTGAAGGACCAGCGCTCCCTGTTTTAATTGTATTTTAAAAAACTTTTTATGAACATATAAACACAGAAAACCGCTGCGCAGCCCTCTGCCTTTTCTTCTCACAGACCCGACATTCTTCTCAGACCCGACCTGTCAATCAAATCAGTAGGCTGTCAGCAAATGACCAATCAGCGACCTCAATTTGTCCCGTAGCTAAACGCTCCGCCCTGCTTCTGCTCAAATGACATCAAGTATTTGGAGCGAAAACGTTGGAGCCACACGCTGCTTCACGCTGAGCTCTGCTGTGAACCCCCCACGCACAGCGCACGCGCGTGGCGCGGGGCTCGGTCCAGCGCGGAGCTCTGCGCCGGCCTTTAGGCCCCGCCATTAGCAACACTTGTTAGCATGTCAGTTCATTCAAAATGGCTGTCGGCTTTGTATCTCCGCGTTAGCTCGGTGTCCCCCGACATCTTAGGCTGCCAGGCGGACATTTGCGGCGAGCTCCCGGCCGCAGATGGCCCCTCCGCGGCATGTCGGCTCGGTGTCTTCGCCTGTGTTAGCTGCTCTGTTAGCTGCTGTCGTTAGCATGTCGGGCGGCGTTGTGGGAGCGATCGCGGGGCGATCGGCGGCTGCTCCTCCGGGCCTGAGACGTCCACAGAGTTGACCGAGTGTTTCCAGCTAATTTATCCGTATGAGGCAACCCTGATCGGACACACGGTCCTCTAGAGCCAGCTGACAGGAGCCTCTATGGTGGAGCTCCATTGACCGCACTTGGGAATTGTAAAATGGCGACCGGAAACGACCGGAAGTTGCGTAAATACGATAAAATTGTAATAAAAACATAATATTAATAATTATACTTTATTTATAAAGCCATTTAAAACAACCACAGCTGCAACAAAGTGCTGTACACATGAAATTAATAACATTTAAACACACAAAAAAAATATATATATATATATATATTATTATTTTTTTAATTTCATGTTTTTATTAAATATAATACAATCGTAAGTCTGAATTGCCGTAGGTCGCGGGTGACGTAGGTCGAGGGTTTGCTGTATTACTTTTTATCTGTAGGCTCTTAGCTTAAAATGTAGTTACCAGCTTAAAATGAGGTAAAGGGTGAGGTTTAAGAGGAATAGATCAAGGATGGAGAGGTTGGAGTTTAAAGGAAGTTATCTATTTTGAGTTTAACCAGAACTGACACTTCTCCATACGAAAACCAGCTCGACCCCATTGCACGTTCCATGTAAACATCAGCAACTCTGTACCTGTTAGACGTTCCGTCTCGGTTTGGTAGAGTTGAGAAGCAGTCTGGGACTCACAGGTCGTAGGTCCGTGAAGTCCAGTTGTACTTTGGCGTGTTTATGGATTCAACATGTTGTGACACCTGCTTTCTCCGTCAGAAACAGTGGCACTTCCTGGTTAGTTTCTAAATAAAGCATTTTTTAAGAAAGTTGATTAAGAACTAGGGAGCTTTTGCTCTGTGAACTTATGGAGGCATCCATAAGTCAACAGCTGATAAGCCAGTCTTTGACTCGTGACTGCAGCCTACCCAGCTATAAAGACAGCGAGATGTCAGGTCTCGCTGCCCATTCCAACTCTGAAACGTTCACAGAAACAAAAACGCTTTTCACTAAAGTGTTGAGATCAGAAAAAACGTTTCCCGAATGGTCGTGGACCAGTGGGAGTGGTGAAAACGTGAGGCTTAGACTTCGAGGTCAACAGAGAGTCTGTTTAGAAAACAGAAAGGATTGTTCAGGGAAAGGGGGTAGAAATGAGAAGAATCGAGGAGCCAGTTATGAGATTACTGTCTGTCCATTTCTACACAAAACTACCCGGCCACTTTGACACGGGCCTTAAACTTTCACACAGTTTTTGAACACCATCGTTGGTGCAGAATAAACTAGCATTATAACGTATGATCATTCACATACCCATGTATATTGTAAAGTACAACATTGCTCATATGAATAATAAAGGTGATGCTTTGATTATATTTTTATTAAAACAAAAATTAAAAGAGTAGTAATAGTCTATTTGTGAATGAATATGTTCATTGATTAAAACTAAAAGTTAATGTCTGTTTACTGAGAGGTCAGTAGAGATTATCACTGGACAGTTCAAAGAGACGAAGGTGCAACCCACATCTCAGTCGACCAAGGTCATGTCCACTACATTGGATATTGAAAACCTGGGAGACTCTTTTTAGAGCTTCTGCCCCCATTTAAATCAGTCACTTCTCCATACGAAAACCAGCTTGACCCTATCGTACGTTCCATGTAAACCTCAGCAACTCTGTACCTGTTAGACGTTCCGTCTTGGTTTGGTAGAATTGAGAAGCAGTCTGGGACTCACAGGTCATAGTTCTGTGAAGTCCAGTTGTACTTCAGCATGCTTATGGATTCAACATGTTGTGACACCTGCTTTCTCCATCAGAAACAGTGGCAATTCCTGGTTAGTTTCAAAATAAAGCATTCCTCAAGAAAGTTCATTAAGAACTAGGGAGCTTTTGCTCTGTGAACTTATGAAGGCATCCATAAGTCCTCAGCTGATAAGTCAGTCTTTTGCCCCTTTTCCACCGGTCGGCTCGGGTCGGATGTTACGTCATATGTGCGTCGCAGAGACCCCCTTTCATCCTTTTCCACCGGATATTCCGTGCTGAGCCGCGCGAGATTTCTCGAGATTTTCGGGCTGGTTTCATAGGGGTACTGAGGCGAGCTGACCCGCTCTGGAAGGAGGGAGGAGGAGACTCGAGCAGTTTTCACGGAAGCGAGGGACGCGATCACTGCAGGACTTTACATGATAAACACGGTAAAAACAATTATTATTTTTTAAATTTATAGCAAAGATGGGTCTTCAGCTGAACGTGTCCTTAATAAAATCACGTACTGCTCAAAACTGCAGGATTTCAAAAAATAGGTTCGCCACGAGCAACACGCGGCGCGCGGGCGGCTTTATGTCTTTAAATGTAGCTCAATGAACAGATATAAAATATATTTCATAGCTGACTTTATAGTACGAGGGCTCCTGAGCTTAACCACGCTTTAATATTGTCACGTAGTGGTCAAATATGCTGCATTTAAAGTAGTTTCGCTTTGACTTTTTCCAAAAACCTGTGCTTGCACAACGAAAATAAATTATAAAAATTCGAATTTTATTTCAAATAACTCCAACAGGATACATTTCGTATATGAACATGTTGTGATCACACTAGATTTTTTTGAAAAATATCAGCTATGTGGTTTTTGATAGAATTGATAATATGTGATACAAAGTAGAAGGGAGAAAATTAATGGTGGTAGCTTGACACATCTATAAAACATTGAATTTTATTTCAAATAACTCCAACAGGATACATTTCGTATATGAACATGTTGTGATCACACTAGATTTTTTTGAAAAATATCAGCTATGTGGTTTTTGATAGAATTGATAATATGTGATACAAAGTAGAAGGGAGAAAATTAATGGTGGTAGCTTGACACATCTATAAAACATTGAATTTTATTTCAAATAACTCCAACAGGATACATTTCGTATATGAACATGTTGTGATCACACTAGATTTTTTTGAAAAATATCAGCTATGTGGTTTTTGATAGAATTGATAATATGTGATACAAAGTAGAAGGGAGAAAATTAATGGTGGTAGCTTGACACATCTATAAAACATTGAATTTTATTTCAAATAACTCCAACAGGATACATTTCGTATATGAACATGTTGTGATCACACTAGATTTTTTTGAAAAATATCAGTTATGTGGTTTTTGATAGAATTGATAATATGTGATACAAAGTAGAAGGGAGAAAATTAATGGTGGTAGCTTGACACATTTATGTCTATAAAACATTGAATTTTATTTCAAATAACTCCAACAGGATACATTTCGTATATGAACATGTTGTGATCACACTAGATTTTTTTGAAAAATATCAGCTATGTGGTTTTTGATAGAATTGATAATATGTGATACAAAGTAGAAGGGAGAAAATTAATGGTGGTAGCTTGACACATCTATAAAACATTGAATTTTATTTCAAATAACTCCAACAGGATACATTTCGTATATGAACATGTTGTGATCACACTAGATTTTTTTGAAAAATATCAGTTATGTGGTTTTTGATAGAATTGATAATATGTGATACAAAGTAGAAGGGAGAAAATTAATGGTGGTAGCTTGACACATCTATAAAACATTGAATTTTATTTCAAATAACTCCAACAGGATACATTTCGTATATGAACATGTTGTGATCACACTAGATTTTTTTGAAAAATATCAGTTATGTGGTTTTTGATAGAATTGATAATATGTGATACAAAGTAGAAGGGAGAAAATTAATGGTGGTAGCTTGACACATCTATAAAACATTGAATTTTATTTCAAATAACTCCAACAGGATACATTTCGTATATGAACATGTTGTGATCACACTAGATTTTTTTGAAAAATATCAGTTATGTGGTTTTTGATAGAATTGATAATATGTGATACAAAGTAGAAGGGAGAAAATTAATGGTGGTAGCTTGACACATTTATGTCTATAAAACATTGAATTTTATTTCAAATAACTCCAACAGGATACATTTAGTATATGAACATGTTGTGATCACACTGTGTTGTTTAAAAAAAAAAAAACAGTTTCTGGACGAGTAGGATTCTGGACCCCGCCCACAGAAGGGGTACAAAAAAGCTGTGGAAACAGAACATAGATGTGACCCGACCCAAACTGAGCCGACCTGAGCCGATCCAACCCGAGCTGAGCCGAGCGGTGGAAAAGAGGCATTTGACTCGTGACTGCAGCCTACCCAGATATAAAGACAGAGAGATGTCAGGTCTTGCTGTCCAGTCCAACTCTGAAGCGTTCACAGAAGCAAAAGTGCTTTTCACTAAAGTGTTGAGATCAGAAAAAACAGTTTCCTAATTGGTCGTGGACCAGTGGGAGTGGTGAAAACGTGAGGCTTAGACTTCAAGGTCAACAGAGAGTCTGTTTAGGAAACAGAGAGGATTGTTTAGGGAAAGGAGGTAGAAATGAAAAGAATCGAGGAGCCAGTTATGAGATTACTGTCTGTCCATTTCTACACAAAACCAGGCCACTTTGACATGGGCCTTAAACTTTCACACAGTTTTTGAACACCATTGTTGGTGCAGAATAAACTAGCATTATAACATATGATCATTCACACATATTGTAAAGTACAACATTGCTCATATGAATAACAAAGGTGATGCTTTGATTATATATGTATTAAAACAAAATTAAAATAGTAGTAATAGTCTCTTTGTGAGTGAATATGTTCATTGATTCAAACTAAAAGTTAATGTCTGTTTACTGAGAGGTCAGTAAAGGTTATCACTGGACAGTTCAAAGACACAAAGGTGCAACCCACATCTCAGTCGACCAAGGTCATGTCCACTACAGTGGATATTGAATTCCTGGGAGACTCCCTTTAGAGCTTCTGGTCCCATTTAAATCAGTCAGAGCCGTGTCATAATTTCACTGCAATCCATATCTGAGCAGATCAAAAAACCCAGGGACAATCTAGATAAAATGCTAACACTCTGCAATAATAAACAAAAAGTAAAGAGCATTTGTAAACTTTTGAGGATCAAGATATGGATGTCATTTAAAAAAAGGAAACAATTAAAAAATGTTGTTTTGAAACATTTAAGATGCAGATGGAATATGTGGTGGAGAGTTAGGATGTGTAAAATATGGGTACCCGTAGATAGATTCATAGCAAGTAGAACAAAAACAATAAGATTATAATTTGCTGGCCCATTTATTCTGGTTTCATTTCATTCTTTCACTTATCTGTGTGATGCTGCTGGGTCAAGGCTTGTTACATCATTGACGCACAAAAAAGTCAAGTTTTGTTTTTCTATCACAGTCCAGTTGCTGAATTAGAATGAGCATTGTTTAACACACTGAACATTTTTACCTTGAAAGAGAATGAAAACGTATTCATGTAATTTTATCTTAACAGTGTGACATATTTCTATAATTATTACAATTATTTATTTATTTTTGCAAACCAGATAAAGATATCTTTTATTAAATGATGTACACAACTAATCTTTACATTTAGTTATTACCCAGATACCTGGAATGGATTTGCAATTGTATTTTTTAAATATATATATATACTTAAAACTTTAGATATATGAAAGACGTATTGTCAAAGGTTTACAGAAACTAGCTTTTGGCTATGGAAATAATAGCTCCAGCAGATTGCATGATTAACCTGATGCAGAAGAGTATTGTTTAATAAATAGCTAAGATACTGTATATCATTCAGGTTTTCCATTCACCCATGCACCTTTGTTGCTTATGATGGTCAGGTTTATAACATGTCCAGGAAGGAAACCCTGACTCAATTCATCCATCTGACTCCACACTTGTCTCTATGATATCCCAAACTGTTCCCAGTCCAGAGAGGATAAAACATCCCTCCAGCAAGTTCTGGGTCCGCCCCAAAGGTCCTCCCTGTGGAATGTGTCCAGATAATCTTCAAAGGGAAGCATCCATGAAGGCATCAAAATCAGATTTCAGAATCACCTTAGGTGATGCTTTTTGATGCAAAGAAGCAGAAGCTCAACTGTGAGCTCTCCCAGGAGGATGGAGTGCTTTACCCTATCTTTAATTCTGAGCCTGGCCACCCTATAGAGAAAGCTCATTTCAGCCGCTTGTATCCAGAGTCTTGTTGTTTTTGTAACATTCTACAGTTTCCGACCATGGGTGATGGTTGGAAAGTAGAACCACAGGAATGTAGGTCTACATTTTTTGTTGCGTTTAATAAATTTTAATAGATGAAAGAGGAGAAACCAAGTTGGATTTCTGTGTGAGACAATATATTTAGTTGTTGTCATAATGGATACATGTAAAAACAGGACACTGGTCCAAATCTGACATAATTTTCTGTTTGGTAATATTACGTGCTTGTACACATACATTCTTCCTAATACTGTCATGTATCACCCTCTTTGTCTAGATCTACTTTAACGGTTGCAATAATATGTATATTGATGACTTCAATGCTGATTTCTGAGAATTTTATTTTATTGTTTTGATCCTAGGCTTCCTGAATTGCCCATATACGTTTCAGAAAATGACAGAGTAGTGTGTTTTAATAAATAACACAGCAGTTCACGCTGTGCAGTCTTGGCTGCGTTCTCCTCTAGTTGACTATAGCTCGCATGCCTGTTTCTCCTTTTAATGCTTGCAAAAAAATAAAAAAAAGGCATCATTTTGTTCTTTTTTTTTTTTTTGTACCTGAAAGTCTTTTTTTTTCACATATTGTTCCAGAATACCTTTTTATTTTGTTCTTTTATTTCTTTTATTTATTTATTGTCAGTGCTGGAAAGCACAACAATTGCTATGCATTGATCAAATGGAAATAAATTTGTGGCTTATTACTGGGTATTGTAAACAAATCACAGAGCCACACTAATGCTGAGCCTCTCCAGTGTTTTCCCACTGTAAACCAAAAGAATCCCTTTAGCTGTACAAATAGCAAATATTGGAGGAGACAGCACAGATATCCTTTGTGGCGCCATTAGCTAGGAGGCAAATTTGTGTGAAACCGTCTTAAAATGCTAATGCCATGCTGTATGTGATAATACTTTATTATAGCCCTGTTTCATATTTTTCACCTGATATTACATTTCTTATTTTTTCCTGCTTGCCTGTGGGCCCTATCATTCTTTCAGATTCTATCTGATCATGTTTTAACAATAGCCTTGAGCAAAAGTAAATAAGTCAGATTTTGTTATGAATTTAAAATTTAAACCTGGATATGAATGCCACATATTAAAGGCTGCTGAGGGTGTGTTACATGAACATGGTATGCTTAGACATGATAATAAATAAAGAAAAAAATAAATAAAAGGATTTGGTTATTGTTGTGACTGTAACGTGGCGTGCATGACTGGTTCCAGTACCAACCATAAGCCCTGAAACTGGTGGCAAATTAAAACATACACATCCTCAAAGTATTATATTGGGCCTTCATCATCCATCCATCCATTATCTTTAGCTGCTTCTTCCTTATAAGGTCATGGGGGTCACTGGTTCCCTTAACCAGTAGTCGCTGTGGGAGGCAGGGGACACCCTGGACGTGTCTCTAGTCCATCACGGGGACACAGAGACAAACAAGACAAACAACCATTCATTATCTCACTCACACCAAGGGACAATTTAGAGTTACTTATCAGCCAGTGTTTACATCCCTGCTGTCACTCACACAGTGTTTCAATTTCTTGGACATACTGTAGTGTGTTTTATTTTACATGCAAAAACACATGCACATGTTGTACATTCTTTAAACCCACTCTGTTCACATCTCTTGAATCTAGGTACTGTATGTGCTTTTTAAGAGATGCACAGTTGTTGTTTTTGTTTCCTTTATTTTTTCTTATGCTGTAAATATGTCTTTAATATACAGTCTCAGTCATATACTGTACTGTTTTACTGTTTTTATATTTTCTACCTTTGTGTGAACCTGCATTGTTTAAGTTACATGCCTTGTTGCTGCTGGTGCACCTGGATTTCCTCACAGAGGAACAATAAAGGTTATTTCTAGGGATGCACTGATCCCGAAACCTAAACCTGGACATCGGTCGATACCGATCCAGTTCCGATATCATCATCATCATTGATTTTTTGTGAGACAGTAATAATCTACTGTAAAGTACAATGAGTACACATACATTTGTATATGCATGCATGTCCAAAAAGGCAACTTGATGTAAGTTTTATTAATGTTGGATAAGTTTCAAAGTTACAATTAAATTATGCTAACACAAAACATGTTTTATTTTATTCATAGCTTTAAAGTGATATTAAAGTGATTAATTAAAGTGATTGTTTGTTTCAAGTTATTTTATATATTATTTTAAAAAAGGGGGCAATATAATATTTTATTTTCTTCTTTCTGCACTCTTTTAATTCAGTGTTTTCTTTTTGATGAATTTGTTTTATTTTGTCTCTTTTAAATGAATGAATAAATGAATTAAATAAAATATTAAATGACTTTACATCTTCAAAGTTGATGGCATAAACCAACACAGATATGTTCCTGTTTTTAGTATTTTACATTGCTTTATAATGTATCTGTTTATGTTACGTTTTTTATTCAATTGTCTTGTAATATTTAATTCATATAATAATAATAATAATAATAATTAATTCAATTTATAATGCACTTTTCATTACTGAAAATCTCAAAGTGCTACACATATATTGAATGCTACACACATTCATAAACCGGTGGCGGCAGACTACCATGCAAGGTGCTTTCCAGTCCTACCGGGAGCAACTCAGGGTTAAGTGTCTTGCCCAAGGACACAACGACACATGATGCGGGTCCCGGGAGTCGAACCGCCAACTTTCCGATCGGGAGACGACTGCCATTACCACTACACCACGGCCGCCCGCCATATGCCTTTTTTATGATTGTCTACTGTTGTACTGATACATATCTCCTGGAGGGTAAAGTATAACTTGGCTGCCAGTAGAAGCTGCAAAATCCTTCGTTTTCTACAGCTGATAGTGTCAGGGTCTGCGCAAGGGCTGGATTCTTTAAATCTCTTTAAATCACTTCTTGGTCTGCTGCCCTCATACATCTCCTCCTACATGTCTTTGCGTGAGTGCAGCTACAGCGTGCGCTCTCAGGACATGATTACCTGCAGTGTTCCGTCAGTGAGGACTGAACTTGGAAAAAGGGCCTTCTCCTACTCCGCTCCTGCTTCATGGAATATCTTACAAAAAGATCTGAAGCTCTCGACCTTGACTTCTCTAAATGGTTTTCAGAATCTGTTGGAATCCTGGCAAAAACCAATGCAGATTTGTTCCTGTCTTTGATTTTATACGTCTACCTTATAATGTTTTGCTAGTTTTTTGATACTTTGTTTAAAAAAAAAAAAAAACTTTCTTTTGTTTTTTTCTCTCTTTTGTTTTCTATTGTTTATTGTTTGTTTGTTTATTGTTTAAGGAAATTCTACCACTGCTGTTCATTGTTCTTTAGTTTTAGCAGGTCGCTTTCGTAAATGAGCCCATGAGGTTCAAAAGATTTACCTGACTAAATAAAGGTTGAATGAATGGATTCGCTGGTACGCCCGGGCCTGTTCTAGCTGGAATCTGGACCGGCCGGCGTGGAAGGATGGACCCAACAGCAGGAGGATCAGATAGCTTGGAGAGACAAAAATGACAATTAGTGAGCTGCACTAACATCATACAGATGAATTGTTGGTGAGGCAGCAAAAACTTACCAGGCCCCCGAAGGGGACCCTTGGTGCAGACAAAGCAGGAACCCGTGGGAGAGCAGGTGGAGCAGAACAGCAGAATAATGACACCATGGAAGGACAATGCTCAGTTAATGTCATGTGCAAGGACTTGCCAATGCAACCTCAGGAAAACAGCTCCTCCACGTGTGAAGTCAGGAAACCAACTGCCTCCTCATGTGAAAGTAACAGAGACTAAATACTGATCACTAATGAGACAAGAGGAAGACACCTGTGGACAATTATGAGGAGAATCAGGTGAGAACAGGTGACATCCTCACAGATAGCTTTTGGTCATTAATTTCGATGAAATTTAGCAAATTCTCAGTAAACAATCGAGCTCTGTGGCTTCAGCAGTGTGTTTTTCTTGTTCAATCCAGGGCGAGTGCTCTGATTTTGGTCAGCTGCTCTCAGCCTGTCCCTCCTACAAGATGGGCAGACAGAGCGGGTCAGACTGGATGCGACTGGCCAGGGTCGGGTGCCTGTGTATCGGTTCAGTGAGAATGGTGCCTTGCTGAAACCCCAGAGCTCGAAGGTCCAACGTAAAACTAACTGGACCATGGTTTAATGTGGCACTATGGCTCTGCAGACATTGCACGTTTCTGTCTTGCAGTGTTAGTGTGAAATACTTCCACACAATGGACATGTTACAATGAAAAGTTGGCTAGCTGTTAGCTACATTTCTGCTCTCTCAGTCCTTATGCTGAAGCTGGCTGCAAACTATGAAATGGATTTCCTGAATGTGAGGCGAGTCGTATTACTCTGGGTTCATGAGACACACCTCCGTTCAGGAAATCCATTCCATAGTTTGAAGTCAACGTGCATCATGGATCGGAAATATCAGCAGGTTGCATTGGAAAAATCCGATACATAAATTATGCTGTTATCGAAGGCCGATACCCGATCGGATCAGCCCCATCCCCAGTTATTTATATTATGTTCTGTTCTAATATATTCTATTCTATTATAACAGGGATGCTTATGATCTGTGGGAGGAAACCTGAGTACCTGGGGCCTCATGTACAAAAACTTGCGTGGATTTCTTACTGAAAAGTGCCGCACGGTCAAATCCAGAAATCTGCGTACGCACAAAAAAATCCAGATGTATCAAACTGTGCATACGCCGGAATCCACGCACATTGCTTTTGTACATCACAATCAACGTGGAATTGAGCGCACATGACAGAGTGGCCGACTCCGCCTTTGACACGCCTCCATATAAATATGCAAATTCATTTAAATATGCCCTGCACGTTAGGAATGTCGTCTTTGCTCTATTGCAAATCATGTCGAAACGTGGAAAAAAGAGGAACTTCACGGACTGTGAACTGGAGACACTTCTGAGTGACGTAGAGAGGCACGGAAAAAGGTTTTGTTTGGCACGCTCAGCGCACAACAAACCGTCCACTTTTAAATGAGAAGTTGACCAAGCTATTCTAACATGCATAGGTCAGTGGGTAGCGTGCCTGCCTTTCGTCCCAAACCTCATGAGTTCGAATCCCGCATGGTACAACGTTTTTTTTTTTTTTAAATTCATTCCAGATTTAAAGAACACAAGAAAACTATTTAGAATGAACAACATGAAATGAAACAATACATGAAATGAAGGCAAAAGAGGATTTCTTGTGGGTTTTTTTTAAATAGTTTTCTTGTGTTCTTTAAATCTGGAATGAATTAAAAATAAAGACAAACGTTGTTTTCATTTAAATATACCCTGCAACAGAGGAATGTCGTCTTGTCCCNGTCCCCAATCGGAAGGTTGGAGGTTCGAATCCTGGTTCCCCATGTGTCGTTGTGTCCCCGGGCAAGACACTTAACCCCGAGTTGCTCCCGGTAGGACTGGATGGCGCCTTGCATGGGTCTGCCGCTACCGGTGTATGAATGTGTGTATGAATGGGTGGATGGTTGGTATTGTAAAGAGCTTTGGGGCCCCTCATAGGGGGCTGGAAAACGCTACATAAATAAGCTCCATTTACTATAAACATATTTTTCTACGTTTGGGACAAGGGGAAAAAATATAGTAAAAAAGGGATCCTTCGCACTCCTTCCCACACCTTCCCACACCTTTGCACTCCTTCGCACTCCTTCCCACATCTTCCCACACCTTCCCACACCTTGGCACTCCTTCGCACTCCTTGGCACTGGCACTCCTTAGTTATTAGTTATTTAGTACACAAAGAATGGGATTAACAATAACATTTTTATGGGTACCAGCACACATTGGGATAAAAGGAAATGAGACAGCAGATATGGCAAAGAAGGCAACTCAAACTCAGATCAACTTCACAGTAAAAACAAGTAAATCAGAGGCAAAAAGTATCATTAAACAAAGACTGAAGAAAGAATGGCAGAAAAGATGGGATGAAGAAAGTAAAGGAAGATGGTTTTATGGGATCAAAATGACAGTACATGTAGGTGAAACACGAACTGGAAGAAGGAGCAGAAAAGAGGAAAGATTAATAACAAGACTAAGATTTGAACACACAGGACTTAATTATTCATTATTTCAAATAAAGAAACACAATACAGGCAAATGTGAGCACTGTGGACAAGATGAAACATTGCAACATGTTCTACAGGAATGTCAAAACTATGATCAAGACCGTGAATATATGAAGAGAGAATTTGAAGAGATAAAAGAAAAGTTTAACATAATAGCTGCACTACAACATAACTTAGAGAGTAAACATATCCAAATTATAATTAGATATTTTAAGAAAACAAAGTTGTTTAATAGAATTTGAAATACATATAGTTTAATCAGGCGTACACATAGAATTATCCCATGAAGAACCACACTCCATACCAGTGGTGGCGGTAATGCACACCTAAAGTGTTTTGCCAACCGCCATTAAACCCCATGAAGAAGAAGAAGAAGAAGAAGAAGAAGAAGAAGAACGGTGTGCGCATGCGTGAAGTAATTCGTAATCTTCTTTGCGCGGGCTCAGCACAACAGTAAGTAAAGTTTTGTAAATCACATTAGTTAATAAACCCGTGACAAACTTTGAACGATTATTTTGGGGCGTACAGTCAACAGCAGAATTTACCAACGGCTTACTAGCTGTGCCGATATTTTCGAGCTGTACATTTCGAGCCGATTTTTTCGAGATAGCTAGCTCGGACTGCAAGCTACCGTCCGAGCTAGCTACACAGTAGCCGTGCGGAGCCAGTATAACAGTCTCATTGATTAAATGAGTGCGTATTTGCTGCGGAGGTCGGACAGGAGCGAACGCATGTAGTGGGCTAGCAGTGTTAGCGCGGGCTAGCTAGCTAGCTAACCCGCGCTAACACTGGACTGTTGTGATGGTATGCTAAATGAGGTGGTTGGAAAAAAAAGAGCTGGAGTTTAATGTTTTTGTCTGCTCTGTTAGGCCATGAAGAGTCCTAAACTCTTAGAGAGGTGCTCAAAAGGAGAGAGAGAGAGAGTATTTGTATAAAAAAGAATTTATTATGACAGGCATAATGATTAATCAGCGTACAGACATAAAATACATTTATATGCATACAGTGGCCTCTCTTCTGACTAAGATATGGTGTTCTGGTGTGCGTTATCTCTGTAGATGGATGTGCGAGCAGAGTCTTAAATCAGTAAAACGGTTTTCTAGATGTGAACTCTAAGTGTATTAGCCTTTAAGTAATAATGTAGTCTATCATAATAGTATATATATTATGTGTGATGTGTTCTGGTTATCGAGCACAATGTATTGTTGTCTGTGGACCAGCGGCAGTAACTATGTTACCTGCACTGGATGAAGAGAAACTACTTGATTAAGTTATGATTATATGAAAAATGGGCTCCTAAGCTAACTAAACAGTAACATTTCCTGAGCATATAAAATCAGTAAACGGTGTATAAAACAGTGTCATAACTCTTCAGCCACTAAGCCTAAAATGTCTCAGAAATATGTTTAACATTAAACTATAAAACTTAATTATCCCCTATACATGTACTGCCCATCATTAATGACTTTTTTTAATAATGTGCTTAAAAAAAACATTTCCCCCTCTTATATCTGTCAGCATTGGCTGTGGTCACACAAAGATAAATGTTAATGTTACATGAACTAAGCAGAGGGGTATTAATCTACTGCTGATGGAGAATGTGCAGAGGCCCCAAACACACCTGCTTCATGGGTATTTGTCTAAACAAGAATGTTCAATGTCTCTGTTGGTGAATGTGGTATATTGACATACTTTCCATCCACAAACTTTTAAAATAAGGTTGAGATTTCACATTCCTCTCCTTGCTCTTTTCCACAGATTTGGAAAAACACGATCCAAGTCGCCTTCAGTGGTGAGTTGTCTCCAAACCTAACCCAGCCATCCATGGACACCGGCTACCAAAAGATGCCAGTTCCCTGTTAGGAAATCCCAGTGAAATAGACGTCACAGATCTATGTGGTGGCCAGTTCCTCTACTTTTTCATTCATTCAACCTTTATTTAGTCAGGTAAATCTCATTGAGCCTCGAGGGCTCATTTACAAAAGCGACCTGCTACAAACTAAAGAATGATGAACAGCAATGGTAGAATTTCCTTAAACAACAAAAAAAAAAATGTAGGAGAGAAATAGAAAGTGAAATGCAAAGTATCAAAACTTTGGTGTGGAGACAGGACTTCTGAAAATGTGCTCACAGTATCCCAATTTTTTTTCAACAGAAAATGAGATACAGCTAAATTTCAATGTAGATGGTGTACCATTATTTAAATCATCAAATGTACAAATTTTGCCCATTCTCTGCAGTGTGAAAAAGTTAGAGCCGTTTATTGTTGCATTAATTTGTGGAACTGCAAAGCCAAACAGTGAGCCAAAGCCAGGCAGCATCAGGCCTCAGAGTAAAAAACCTTGGCCTTATCGGAAAAGCAAGACAAAACCGAGCCTAAGCTGTCCCAGGCTCTCTCAGAGCTGCAAACTCAAGAACTCCCAGAAAACCTCTTCTGCAATAATGATGAATCAACCTGAAGGTGGTACCGTTTGCATCAGACATTAGAACGTAACCAACTTTGTTATGCACACGGAAAGGCCTCGTATGATAAGACACACCAATTCTCTGTTTTAACGTTATGGCTGCAATGATCAAAAAGTATGAAATACAAAACTGCATCTGACAATCGGTCACAAAATTTCCTTCACAGGTATAGTTTGTTCAAAATATGACTACTGTCTTACAGCATGTATATTTTTTTATTTATTTTAGGTCAAAAAGCTACCAAGAAGTCTAGAAATGTTTTTCCTTGTGAGGGTATGTTAAAAAAATTTTCACCACTGATTAATTTGGGGGTATACCACATCAAAAGAGGATAGTTATACCTTGGTGGTGGGTCATGTCACACAAGGTGGGCTGACAATTCTAGAATCATTGGAGGTATGCAATTGTTCTTACTGCAAACGCACAGCTAAGTCACTTACACTTTTTGTTACATATTTCACAATAAAAATAAGCCACATCCTGCACATAATAAGCTAATCCATGTAACTTTTATTTCTTTTTTTAAGAACAAATCTATGTAGTATTTCAATCACCACCATATCAGTAACAGGCTAATTACTTACTATAGATGTAAAATCACTTTTATTTTAATTTATTTTTTACTGTTGACTGTTTTATTATAGATGACTTTGCTCTTCCAACTCCTCCTAAAAGGATGAATGCACAGTCAGGTAAATATTGCACAACTATCATCTTGGGGTACTTGGAAACCTTGTGTAAAGTAATTTACATTTTTGACATATTAACACTTATGTTTAAACCCTCTAAAATGCAGAAAGAACCCCGATGGACATCCCTTCAAGCACTCAATCTCAAATCTTGGGATGCAATGGTAGCAGGAGTCCCTCTGAGTCTCTTTCTAATGATCAAAGGTATTTAATTTAAATATGATCAAAATTAGAGATGTAACAATTCATCTAACTCACGACGCGATGTGTACCAATTTTGCTGTTGCATGCTTTAAACAGATCAGTCAGACCTGGCCAAGACAGTCCCTTTCTCAGAGGCGGCGTTGGAGGTCGAGGTCTTCCTCTCGTGGACAAAGGTAAATTGTTATCAAAAGTATAATATTGATAACCTGGATTATTCTGATAATTCAAACATTTCCAGAAATGTAGATTAATTTATCTTTTTAATTACAATAATGCATTATTATTTGAATGTTAATGAGAAATTGGTGTTATTATTTTTTAAAGAATAAACCTAACATAGTATTTGGATATTAAAGTTTTCAAGGTGGAAAGAAACAAAATCTTTGCAGGTTGCTGGAAATATCTTACTCAAAATCATTTTTTTAATTGATACATTTTTTCCCATGGTTCTACACTAACTTCTTGCACTGATTGCACTGGTGTTTCTAAACTTTTTTTTGGTTCACCAGCACAGTTAGTGCACCCAAATTTTCAACCGCGTCATATTTAACATGATAGTTTTACAGGTTCTCTATTTTATTTATTTATCTGGCTTATATTCCACAATCTTAAAATATGATTCATCATGCCAACAGAAATATGTCTTTGTGTTTCAGGAAAAACAGGACCTCAAAGCCCCCAGGAAAACTCTCCCTCTCCTGTCCAATTCTGATTGTGTGTTCGTCCAACTGCCTGCTCACGGTAGGAGATGTGCCTATCACAACATTTCCCAAAGACATTTTATGTTTAAACATTTGAAGTTGTAGTGGCTCCCTCGTTTTTCATGGTGCCCAGTAGTATACTCTCCATTTTTCATAGCAAAAATTGTTTTTATTTTGTTGAAGGTGTTTTATATTATTTTAAAAATATATAATCAAGTGTTAACTACAGTTGTAATTGGGAGTAGTAGTTGTTGCATTGCTGCTGAAACCATTGTGATAAAATAAATGTGTTGAAGTTAAAGAATACCTTTCATTTTTTGTCATTACAGAAAATGTTTGAAGGTTTTGACAAGACATGTATTATTACGTTTGTTGGTTAAATTTGATAACGGGTTGGAGAAACATTTGAAACATCTGTAGAACTAAAAATGAGTAAAAGTTTTAGGGATGTATACTAATTTTAAGCATCACACGCTCAATTGTAGTAAAATATTGCTAAGAATGAGATTTTTTGCAGCTAGGTTTAAGATTGTTTATCTTGTAAAAAGATAAAATGTCTTATTTTTAGAAATCGTGTCAAGACAATTTTCACTTGTTGGAAGATCTTTTTGCTTGTTTCAGTCAAAAAAAAATCTAATTTTAAGTTGTTTTAAACTTGTTTTCAGAGTAGACTTTTCTCCAGTGTACTACTTTTGAGCATCAGAATCTTATTATAAGACAAGAAAAGCTCACAATTGTAGTAAAATATTGCTCAAAACTAGATTTTTGTAGCTAGTTTCAAGATTCTGCATATCTTGTTTTCACTTGTTACCAGATCTTTTTGCTTATTTCAATCCAAAAAAACCTAATTTTAAGTTGTTTTAAACTTGTTTTCAGAGTAGACTTTTCTCCAGTGTACTACTTTTGAGCATCAGAATCTTATTATAAGACAAGAAAAGCTCACAATTGTAGTAAAATATTGCTCAAAACTAGATTTTTGTAGCTAGTTTCAAGATTCCGCATATCTTGTTTGACTTGAACAAAATGTCTTATTTTAAGAATCTTGTCAAGTGAATTTTCACTTGTTCCATTGGCAGATTTTTTTGCTTATTTCAAGCAAAAAAATCTTATTTTACATTTTTTTTTTCTTATTTTTAGAGGGGCATTTTTTCCAGTGCGGTATTGAGTTGAGCAAGAAATGCTTCATATTGAATCTCAAGAACCATCTGATTCAGCACAACCTTCAATAGGAATGTAGTTTCCAGATATATTGATCATATTGTAGACCATCTGTCTTTCCACTGCTCCAGAGCAATTTCTGACACAGCACTTTTTTCTCTTTTATTTTTTAAATATGTTTCACAGTTTGGTGACCTAGTTTACTGAAATCATTTGAGTTAGTATCTATGATGTTGCTGTTCCAAAAAAAAAAAAAAGTCTAAAAGGTTGACTTTTACATCATCAGAAGTGCCAATACTGTACAGTAATGTTCTTTCTGACATAGTTACAAGATGAAAAGTTATATTATTGTTCTTGCACTGCCTCTGAGAACTGGTTCTCTGCACAACTCCCTGCCAGAACTATAAAGTATCAGAACTCTCTTGCACCAAGTTTTGAGTGATTGGTCTGAAATTGATGGGTGTGTTTATGGGGAAAAATGGCTTCAGTGTGCTGTTCTCATTTCACTTTCACTGCTCTGCTGGGTAGCACTCCAATGAGGCTGTTATAAAATGCAGCCATCTTTATAACTACACTGCAAATTATATGGTGCTTGCCAAGATTTAAAATATTATTTTTAGACAAGCTAGATAATTTGCCTTGTTTTAAAAACAGTTTACTTGTTTTTAAGTCTTGATTTTAGTCTTTAATCTTAAATCAAGTATAATTATATAATAATGTCTCTATTAGTCCAAAAATCTTAAAATGTAAAGAATAACTCTTAAATTAGTCTAAATTAGGGCTCTCATCAGATGTCTCTAAAAATATAACTTGTTTTAAGATCGAATAGCAAACTCAATTTGCTTGATTTAGGAAATTCACAAGAGATATGCTGAAAACACAATTTATTCAATATTCAACTTCAAAGCGAAAACATTTAACCATAATTTATGGTACAAATCTCCATTCAGACAACTGTCTCAACATGCCAGCATTATTGTGGCAACACAAATACTCTGACAATGGTTTAGAAAACATTTGAAAACCAATATTTGTCATCTGATGTCAAAAAACTGCACTGAGCCAATATGTTCATCCCTATTTTAAAGGTGATTTCTATGGGAAATTATATCACACAGACTATATTTTAATGTCACAAACAAACGGTCACGGAAACTAATAGAGAAGGAAGTATAATCAATGAGCTCATGGACTAATTCTGTAGCTTGGGTAATCGTGGGCACAGCTACTTCATACGCCAGCAAGTCTTGATTGAAATTCAAAGTTTCATATTGCTAGAACTCAAAAGCAATAAAAGAGGAATCAATCAAATATTTTTTTATCAGTCCAAACAATGGTAAATTGCCATCCACATCTGCAATAATCATAGACTTATCAGTAATGTACTTATTGCCATTTAGAACATACCATTTCACAGAGATGACAGATTGCATGACTTCTATTTCAAAAAAGTCTTTGACTTTTTTTTTAAAATATATTCAATATTTTTAACAGCTGATACAGGACCAGATTTTTTTCTTTTGCAAAAAGAGGATGTTCAGTCCCTAATTCATTCTGACAACACTCAAGAAACTGGTTGTGGTTTGCTAGTGATTTACAAACATTTTAAATGTCAACTTAGAAGCCCACTGTTTAAAATATGAGTGCTTGGCCTCAACGTGCATACACATACTCCTTATTAAAAGTCCAAGGGATAAGATTTGACTGGGAAGATGTAACATATAATGTTAATTAGGTATTATATTGGCTTCAGGGAAAAGTTGCTTAAATTGATACATACATGTATGTTTTTCTATCATACTTCTGAGTTGCAACACAGTTTTTAAAGAAATAATGGGAGCAAGAACTATTATCAATTAATTTTCTAATAAATGCAACATATTCATTGTCCACATCATACAAAAGTAAAGGTAGTATTTTTAAAAGAATTAACATCTGTCCACAAGATTGCTTCAATTTGTTGTCGTTAGCTGCTAAAGTGCCAAAACAGATCATACACCTCCAGAGCGCCATCGTGAACTGTTTGTGCCTTTCCCCCGCGTCTCTGTGTAACTAGGCAACGGACGAGAGGCATCATGGGAAAGGTAAGCGTCAAGCGATTACAATATAAATATCTATGTATACTTAATTATATGATTTTATACGCTTAAGTTATATTATGTCAATTTATTTTTATGTGATAAGTGTTTTAAAAATTAATTCATTAGCGTTTTGATTTTTAAAATAATTTGCTGCGCATGAGCGTTCTCGCTTCCTGTCGCTTAGTGACGTCACATCCTTGTGAAGGGGGAAAGAACGCGTGGTCAAGACATGCTAGAACAAACTATTATTTATCTAAATGAAGCGGAAAAATAATTAAAGGTCAGTAACACAGTATTAAGTACTAATTATAAGGTGTGAAAAACATTACAGCACAACGGGGATATTCAGATGAAGTTGCATTTTTAGGGCTGCTAAGGCTAGCTAGTAGCATGCTAACATTAGCATGAGCTTACTTTGGCTGCAATATTTTACCAGGTCCTGTGAATGGAGGCTTCAGAAACGAGCCACAGAACCGTTGCCTCGGCATGGACAAGTTTGATGACACTATCCTGTCAGTGTTGCAGGGTAAGTCTCATTTTTCAGTTACTTTAGCTCATTTGATTATCAGTTAGCATAGCTTCTGAAACTTAAACTTGTAACGTGGTTAACATGATCTACTTTGAACATTATTCAGGAAAATAGAAAAATAAACAGTTTTATTGCATTCCCAAGTTAATTGTAGGCATGAAGGGTATCTACAGAAATCACTGAATCTTGGTTAAAAGCTGATTAAAACTATTTCTGTGAACATCCAAGTTAAAACTACAAGCAGCTGAAAATAAAACTAAGTAAATAAAATAA
>JBBPBX010039740.1:10728-29730 GCA_038048925.1 Garcialebias charrua
ATATATGTATACGTATATATATATATATATATGTATAATATATATATATATATATATGTATATATATGTATACGTATACGTATATATATGTATATATATGTATACGTATATATATACAACCCACCTAGCTCCCAAATCATCAGGAACAAAGCCGACTCTCCCTAGCAAAGCTTGCAGAGCCTCAGCTTCGCTTCTCGAGAAGTGCTACAGAGCTCAAGGACTCGCGGCGCATGCCATGAACGCATCAGCAATGATGCAGGCTTACCTCGCAGAAAAACTCCAACAACTGCAGGAAACCTCGGATAAGCAAGTTGCTGCCGAATTACTGGACGAAGCCCGCAGAGCTACAGACTTCGTCCTCCGTATGATGGGGACAGCTGCTGTGGCTCAGGGCAGAGGTATGGCGGAAGTGGTCATCGCGCTCCGCCACCTGTGGATGACGTTGACGGATTTACCGGAGGGACAAAAGTTGCCTTTTCTCCACCACTCGATAGAAGCGGAGGGACTTTTTGGCCAGACTTTGGAGCAAATCCAAACCAAGCTGGACCAAAGGCGCATGCAGGCTGAAGCCCTCAAGGTGGGCATTCCTCGTCGGAGTTTCGCCCCTCCCAGAGAGCCCGTTGGAAGCAGACCTGTACAGCCGCGGCACCGCTCGACGACGCGTGCGCCACTGCAGAAGCGGACAACATATGAGGAGGAGCCTCGGCAGAGACACCCGTCGAACCAACCTCTCTCCGAGCACGCATGGAGTAAAAATAGGTTTGTCCCACGCCAAGCGAGCAGGTATAGGTCCTCCTCGGCGAACCGGGACACTCGTCAAAAACGTGCCTGATAAACTATGCTCACGTTTACATTTTAGACGACCTCCTGCCCACGCGGTAACGGGAGTGTTCGCACCTTGTTCAGACTTTATTTGTAGTAAAGTACAAATGGCTGACAACTCTGTTGCATGCACAAACCATGTTCTCCCTGCTGTGAGTGACATCAAATAATGTATGTCGTTGCACGTAAGCACAAATAAAACTCATAAAACAGCACATCCTTGTTTTATTGAAAAAAAAAACCCACACCAACACAAATAACGTCTACAGTACGGGCCTCTGGCCTGTCAGCCGTCATAAAGGGGGGTACATCCCCCTCCCTCACGGCTCATGGGGTGCCAGCCTATTCAATAAGCCCCAGCAGGGCGCCTTTGAACCTGTCTCCAGAAGACAGACCCAGAGGCATCTACGAACAGACCCTACACCTCTCGCGGAGACAGGTGGGAAAGGGCACGTGTCCCAGCCCCCGCTCCATTATGAGCAAGGGGCTGGCTAATACACTAACCAGATGACCATGTGACAGGTTCGCACCACAGGAGAGCACGTCGGACACCCCAAGGCAGATACATTTTTCACACCCTCTAAGCAATGGCTATGATCATGTTACTGTGCGTGTAAAAGGATCAGAGTTGAACCAGAATTTTCTTCCTGATTTTGAAAGGAAACTGGGCTCCTTATCAACAAATTATCTTGAGTCTGCCGGTCACAAAGGATCATCCCCACGTTCACACGTTGCTGTTGCTCCTTTATTATTCATGAAGGACACGTAACGCTCGAGCAATGGAAGAGTAGCATGTGATTTTCCTCACAAAGCTGCATCAACCTTGTCCCCACACAGTATCCCACCTGAGGGGACAACAATTGGAATCAGGAAGTCTGCTCATTTATAGAAGCAGCAGCCCCTCAACCCAATAAAAAATCCTGTTTTGGAAGGAAACGGTAGCTTTCCTGTCCCAACTCATTCTAATAAAATTAATAGACACCATCTGTCTTCGAGGAGACTCGTTCAGGGAAGTCTGTTAACACATCAACGTGGAGGCCCGCTCCCCAACCTGGTGGACCCTCAAAGTCTCACACAGGAAGTCACAGCCCAGCTGTTTAGACCAGGATCTGGAATTACTTCTAGCCTGTTAGCTAAAAAAGACAGTCTGATGGCGTCGGGTTTGCCTGAGAATGTAGTAACAACTATACAAAATGCCCGTGCCGGGTCAACACAGTCCCTATACGCACAAAAGTGGCGTATCTTCGAAGCCTGGTGCTCAGAAAGAAATATAATTTCTTATACTTGCGACCTGGCTCAACTACTAGCTTTCCTTCAGGATTTACTGGAAAAGGGTCGTTCTTACTCAACGATTAAAGTGTTCCTTGCAGCTATCTCTGCCTGTCACGAGGGCTGGGGACACAGGACTCCTGGAACACACCCAATCATAATGAGATATATGAAAGGTGTGCTTCGAACCAAGCCATCCAGCAGGACCTTGACACCTGGTTGGGATCTTGGTCTGGTCTTAGGGGCTCTTTGCGACCTACCATTTGAGCCTTTGAGCAAGATTAAGATAGATCTTCTATCTTACAAAACTGCTCTTCTCCTGGCTCTTTGCTGACAAACACGTGGGTGACCTCCATGCATTGTCTGTACACCCAATGTGTACCAGATTCGCCCCGGACGGGTCAAAGGTTACACTAAGGCCTAATCCCGCATACACTCCCAAGGTCTTGACTCTGAACCATAGGAGTCTGGACTTTGATCTCTCCTCCTTTCCTCCTGCTCCTGTCCTCACTCAGGAACAGGAAAGGCTACAGGCTCTCTGCCCAATGAGGGCTTTACGCACCTACATGCAGAGAACAGTCGAATGGAGGAAAACAAACCAACTGTTCGTCTGCTTTGCCGCACCTGCTACAGGAAAGGCCCTATCAAGACAGATCCTCTCACATTGGGTGACCGAGGCCATTAAGAGGGCATACGGTAGCAAAGGTCAACAAGTGCCCCCTAGAGTCCATGCTCACTCAACCAGGGGCTTGGTAACTTCCTGGCAGTGGTGTCAAAAGTATTCACATTCATTACTCAAGTAGAAGTATAGATACTGGGATTTAAAATTACTTCTGTAGAAGTAGAAGTATCAACTCTAGCTTTTTACTCAAGTAAAAGTAAAAAAGTACTGGTTTCAAAAACTACTTAAAAGTATAAAAGTAAAAGTAGCGTAAGAAAAAGCAACAACAAAGTGTTGCGTGATACGGATACGTGTTCTTGAATTATAAAAATATGTATAAACAAATTATTACACAATTAACCATTTATTTTTAGTGCAAATAGAATAGACCTCTGTCCTGCTTAATAACTTAAAACAGTATTAAATAACAAAAAATCAATACGAACATTCTGTAATAGTGCATTTAGTACAACGTGCAAATAAAGTTTGTAGTAAATTTGTGAGCAAGACATTTCATAATTTAGACTGACAATGAGCTCACTTCTAATTTTGTCATTGAAACCAAAGTTGAGATCACCTCCCATTACCAGTGAGGAATCCATGTGTAAAGGGGTTAAAGGGGGGGTCAGTTTAATACTGACCTCCTTTTTACCTTAATTTACTTATTCAGATTGGATAGTAAATTCACGGATTCTCTTCTTTTTCAGTTTACCCAATATTTCTGTGATCTTTATGATGGATAAATAAACAGAGCCATTAAGTGACAATGGACACGTTAACTTAGTTTGATATGTCAAAGAGACACTATCATTTATTTAAAATAAACCAACTAAATTAACACCATTACACTTGATTGACATGATTTCACTTTCTTTCAATTCAAATACGTCAGCACACTTGAATTCAACACAACAGACATAAATATTAGATGTTACACATATTTAGTCTGAGGGGCATTTCAGCTTAAAATATAGTTTCCAGCTTAGGTTGAGAGGGAAAAGAAATAGGAGGAAAGATTTAAGAAGAACATTATCCTGAGCATGAGACCAGAGTGACACTTCCCATCAGACTTCTGCTAAAATCCAGGTACGTTTTGTAAACAGCTCCTTTACCTTTTGACGACCGCCCGGTAAGAGGGAAGACACCAGCCTTCAGATGCACAGAGTCCTTTAGTCCCAGCACGTCCAAAACTGGTTTTAGTTTACGTTTCAACGTCTCCTGGCTTCCGCGTTGGTCATCAGAGAATATGTCAGCTTCAGGCCTCTGACTTCAAGATAAACTTATTCCAGGAGGGAATAAACAAAGTTTTGAGCTCGGCTTGTTCGAAGTAGACTCATAACAGCCTGTTATCAGTCCTTAGCTGAAGACGCCGGTCGTTAGCTCTTGACCACACGTGTCCAGCTCTTGGGAAAGTTCACATCTCTTTGGAAGTTCCCAGCAACTCTCTGGCGCGTTCTCGCACAGTTTAGAACTTAAAGAGCAGGCACAAAGAGAGGAGTTCACTTGTCTTATCAGAACCCAAGGTTACAGCAGCAGAGGGAAATTGTTTAGGAAAAGACAGAGCAGCTGGAGCCTTGTTCATGAAAAACAACGGATTAAACTGTCTTCTTATTTCTAAACAAAACAGTCGGGTCTCTGTGACCCGCAATTTCACCTTTAACATAGCAGTGAACACAGTTTAACTCTCACAGAATAACACAGCTTAAAAAGCACACATCATGAAAATGACAAAAGTTATTCTTTTGATCACATTAGAATAAAATCAAAGATAGAAATAGTCTCTTTTGGTGACTATATTTATCAGATTATAGCTAAATGAATGATTTTGTAGTAAATGTCTTGCTTTACTGAGTGGTCAGTAAAGGTCATCACTGGACAGTTCAAAAGTACACAGGTGTCTTAAAAGTGGACAAGGTCATGTCCACTACATCTCCCCCCTTTTGGAAGCCATCGCCAGTCCTTGGGGATGGGGTCCAACACGAAAGGAAACCTTGAACTGTCTTTGATCTTGAAGTAATCCAGCAAGTGGAAAAGAAAAATCAAAAATTATAATCCCATAAAGTTTTGGAAATTCCATACTGTTCGGAGGTAATCCCATTGCGGTAAGCTTTTAATCCCTTGGAAAACTGAGTCTGTTAACTCTTGGAAAACAAAGTCTGTGATCCTTTGGAAAACAAAGTCTTATAATCCACAGCGATAATCCCACAGCAGTAATTCCACCACGATTAGAGTTGGTGATTTCATCAGCAACAATTGTTTTCATAATCAGCATGTAGAGGGGATCCCTCGATTGACGCAGAGGAGGCGACCCTTGGATGAAGGTTGAAGACCAAGCGTTGGAGCTGCAGGTCCCACATCGAAGGTTGTTGGCTGGTTGGTTTCCAGTCAGTGCCACTCTGGTTCTATGTGTCATGCAATTATGTGGTTTTTTAAGGTGGGCTTATGATTGGGATTTTACATTAAGCCTTACCTATATGCACCTGGTATGTAAGCTATCATGGTTTAGATCAGCTACAATTACCAATTAAGGGGTGGATCAATTCTGTAAAATTAGATATAGGGATCTGTACCTATAAAATTTTGGAGGGCTTCTGTAACGAAGGCCTCTAATTCCAAACTATTCCTCCATTCATTACTTAGTTTAGGTTAAACTAAAATAAAAATGAAATATAGTTTGATCTAAATGTCTGTTGTCTTTTAGACGAACGACGTAGGATTTGGTATTCCTAATAAATTTTGAAGTCTATGGCGAGACTCATCAAAATGAATAGACAATCTAGAATAGAAACGATCGAATCGGTTCAATTTAGAAATTATGAGACCAGTGTAGTTTATGGTACCTTAAGTAGCTTTAAACTACATTGACTCTTCAACGATTGAGATTTAACAAAACGAACTGCATGTTGGCATAGTTAAATCCATATCATTCATTAACCAATGTTAATACAAAACCTTTTTGGCTGGGAGTGTTCAGAACCAAACAATATCTCAACTAATGACAACAGTAATGACTAAACAACAAGGAAACAACGTTTCACTGCTTCGACACACTCCTGTCGTCAGATTCCAAAGTGCAACACACAAGAAAAACAGGTCTCAACTTTATGACCGAGGTCAAATTAAATCTCGTGGATTTAAACGGTTGTTAAGGTTAGTTTTTGTTGTGGGTTTTAGGCTTAGCGTTTCTAAGTTCAAATTGGACAATGCGACTTATAGGGTGGAAAATACGGTAGTTTAAACCTGATTAGTTTATTTACTAACTTGTGTTTGGACGACCTTATTATCCCATGAAGTCGGTGTGTTTGTGAGATCTTTGTCTTTTGTGGAGTCATTGAACGCCTTGTAAGGTTTGATCTGATTTCGATGTACCCATTTAGCAATTGGCTCTTTGCGGCCTTTGCTGATTTTGATTTCGTAGACGACTGAGGACACTTTGTCTGTTATCAGATGAGGTCCAGTCCACCTGGGCATTAGTTTGCGGGCGAGAGTTCCGGTCTCGGACTCTCCTTTCCCGGTTGCTGGGGCGAACGTATAGTACCAGACTCTGTCTCCCACTTGGAGTTCATTGTGAGAGGCCTTCTGGTCATAGTACGCCTTGCGTCCTTCAGCGGACCTTTCCAGGTTTTTCTGGGCGAAAGCAAAAGTGTTTCTGAGGTGTACATTCAAATCTTTCATGTATTGTTGTGTAGTGTAGGCTGTCGCCATGACGGCGTCGCCTGGTTGGTACAACAGGTGTAGAGGGAGAGTCATTTGTCGACCGGTCATCATCTCGAAGGGAGAGATGCCAGTTGATGTGTGTGGAGTGGCTCTTATGGCCATGAGGACCAGAGGGAGTTTCACATCCCAGTCCTTGTGGTTTGCAGCCACGTATTTCTTCAAAATACTCACCACAGTTCTGTTTGCTCTCTACTTGGCCTGAAGCCTGTGGGTGGTAGCCGACATGAAAGTTGGCCTTGACGCCTAGCGTCTTCCACAGTTCTTTCATCACTTCACCTGTGAAGTGTGTACCTTGGTCTGAGTTCACCCGAAGGGGAAGTCCAAACCTTGAGAATATATGATTCATTAACAACATAGCAGTGGTTTGTGCTGTGTCGTTAGGAGCTGGTAGGCATTCTACCCATTTGGTAAATGCACAGGTTACCGTGAGAAAATATTTATTTCCTCTAGAGCTCTTAGTGAGTGGTCCAACCCAGTCGATCTGGAGGTCAGACCATGGGAATGCAATGCCTCTGCTTTGCAGTGGTGCTCTGTGAAGTGGTCTGGTTGGCTGAAACTGGCCACAGACCACGCACCCTTCAATGTAGTCCTTGACATCCTTTTTCATTCCAGGCCAATAGGCAATTTGTTTTAATGCCGTCAGCGTGGCTTTATCTCCTTTGTGTCCTGCGGACGGGAGATCATGGGCATGAACTAACATCACCCCCCTTTGGTCATGGGGAACCACGAACACAGGTGAGGACGTTGGTCCATGAGCGAAAGTCAGGATGCCCTTGAGTAGTTTAAGCTGTTTGCGCAGCTGATAAAGGACTTTAAGGTCTGGATCGGAATCCAGTTCGTCTTTAGACGGAGTGTTCTTGTCCGGATCAGTCAGATACAGTATCATGGAGTTGATAGCAGGATCCGACTTCTGAAGTTGGATGATGTCAGGGTCAGTCAGTGCGGGTCGTACGGAGACTGCGTTGTCAGCAGGTTTGTCCGCGGCCTGTGCACGTGTGACTGCCATAACTCTGACTGAAGGTTGTGTTGGCAGAGTCTCGATTAACCAGGAGGGGTCGAAGGACCATAGAGGACCTTCGTCGGCTCCTTCTTTGGCTAAGGAGTCTGCAATGTCATTGTAGTGTTTGTCATCGCCAGGGACTCTAGAATGCCCTGGAACCTTCTTCCAGTAGATCTGTAAGTCATGTGATGTCACCAAGTGATCACACGCTATGAAAAGCTCTTTGTGTTTGACCACTTTTCTGTCGCTTGTTAGGAAACCGTTCTGTTTCCACACAGCGAGGTGACAAGCGAAACTCAAACGAGCATAGTTAGAGTCAGTGCAGATGACTAGCGTCTTGATGGAGCGTTCTACTACAATCTGGAGAGCTATTAGGATTCCTGCAATCTCAGCATACTGAGAAGTCTGAGATCCTAATTTGTAGCTGAAAGTTATCTGCTCTTGGCCTTGGAGGAGGACCCCTCCAACACCTGCTCTGCAGATCTTGTCGCGGAGGAATGAAGATCCATCCACGTACAATGTTGTCATATCTTTGCAGATATTGTCATCAAAGAAGTGGTGATTCGGGTCTTCAGTTACTGGGGTTTTTACCTCAACCGGCGGCTGGGTGGCTGGTACATCTTGTGTACACTTCTGGCAGATTGCCAAGTCCGTCCCCAGATGAGACTTCTTGTTCTGACCATAACGGATGTCTAGGTTAAAACTTTGAAGTGCCATGAGCCACGTTGCAACACGTGAGTTTGTCACCACACCATCTCTGATGCGTTCACTGTTAAGGAAGGTCACTGGCTGGTGTTGTGTTTCCACAATGATTTTCTGCCCACCAATGTAGCTGGAGAAATGTTTAACTGCCCACACTGTGGTCAGTAAAGCTTTCTCACAGTCTGAGAATCTCAATTCGGGGCCTGCCATCGTTTTGCTGGCGTAGGCTACTACACGTTTGTCTCTGTCGTGTATCTGGTATAGACCTGCACTTATGCAATGAGCTGAGAAGCCCACTTCCAAGTAAAACTCTTTGTTGTAGTCCGGGTAGACTAAACAAGGGGCTGACTTGATCCTGTTTATAAGAGCGTCCATAGCCTGCTGCTGTTTGTCAGTCCAGACAAATGGAACGTCTTTCTTAAGGAGTTCAGTCAGTGGCTTTGCAAGGTCTGCATAGTTCTCTATGAACTGGTTCGAGTAGTTACACACGCCAAGAAAACTTTGTAGTTCTTTGAGACTGGTGGGGACTTTGAGATTGTCAAGGCCTTGGGTGCGAGTCAGCTGTGGTTGTACTCCGTCTGGACCTACAAGTAGGCCAACGTAGTCCACCTTGGTTCTGCACCACTGGCACTTCGACAGTGATATTTTAGCACCAGCAGTTGTTAGCTGATTCAGAACGTGGTCGATCTCAGCCAAATGTGAGTCCAGTGTTGGCTGCCTCAAAAGGACATCGTCCACGTAGATCAGTGTTCCACGCTCGTGGGCGTCTGGACATGCTTTGTTCAAGAAGATGTTGAACTCTGCAGGTGAGTTAGCGTAGCCAAAGGGACACCTGTTAAAGGTGTATTGACGGCCACCAAAAGTGAAAGCTAGTTTGTACTGGTCCTCGGCGCGCACAGGGATGGTCCAAAAACCAGAGGCGACGTCGAGGGTCGAGAAGTACTTACCATTGGTGACCTTGGGCAGTTCCTGTTGGAGTTGCGTCATAGGCCATCTGGATAAGGGAACTTGTTTGTTTAGCTTTCGGTAGTCTATAGTGAGTCTCCACTTACCATTTGGTTTTAACACCGGCCATAAAGGCGCAGAGTAAGTGCTGTTACAGTATCGGATGATACCTTTTCCTAACAGGTCAGCAATGATTTCCCTGATAGGTTGATGTGCTGCCAGAGGAATCTTGTATTGTCTGACAAATGCAGGTGGAGCATCAGGCGGGGTTGGAATGCTCACTGTGTGGAGCGTGGTCAACCCACAATCCATCGAGTCAGTTGAGAATGATTTTTCATATTTTAGCAGAACTTTGCGAAGTTTGTCCCTGTCTTCATCAGTTTCCAAGGCGTCGGCCTGAGCGACCACCTGGTCTATCTGTGAAGCAAATGAGAGCGGTTCTTGTTCTCTGGGGAGCTCCAGTGAGTCCCCTTCAGTGTCATAAAACCTGTCAACAGGTAGTGCACTGTAAGTTTGAGGGCCTAGACTTTCTCCTTGGTTGAAACCGAACCTGTGGACAATGTCCCGGTCGGACTCAGTGGGGGAGAAAAGAGCTATGGCCTGTGTTGGTTTTGTGAACAAGACTCGCCCCGAATGATGACTTGGGATCAAGTTTTCTGGGAGTCCTCCCAGAAATGGAATGCTTAGTTCAAAATCATGAAAATCAGTAGAGATCAACCATCCTAGCTGTGAGCGCTTTGGGATCAGTACCTCTTCTGTGCTCGTGTTACACACAGCGACAGTCGTGGTTCTGCCGTCGAGGGTCACTTGGCATGTGGCCTCCATGGACAGTCCTAAGTTGAAAAACATAGGAGATGGTTGAAAGCATGCCTGTTTTGTTCTAATAGCCTGTCCTTTCATGATGTGAATCATCACCGGCTTGTTCATAACCTGAGGTGGCACCACAGTGTTATGGCTGTTAGCAACCTGGCAGACCTCTGGAATGGTCTGTCCAGCCTTAAGGTTCTCTGTGGTTAACACAGGAGAGTCCTTCGTGGCTGTATCTAGTGACCACAGTGCATTGTTGTTGACGTCCACTCGGACACCTAATCTTACCAAAATGTCGGAGCCTATGTAGGTTGCATGTGGTAAGTTCGGGACCACGAGGAACGGGTGATCCAGTTCTCGTTGGTTCCAGATTAGTTTAAGGTCAATGATCCCTTTAGCAGTCATTACCTGTTTATCGTTGGGGTCTAACGGGAAGCGGAAAGCCTTTTTGTTCATTCCGAGACCCAACTGTTTCTTAACCAAGGTTCCAAAGAAAGCTTGGCTGATCGCTGATTTCTCCGTCCAAGGGGACAGAACAGCATCATCGGTGTGGGATCCTTGAATCTCAACACCTTTGACTACCTGTGGTAGGTAGTGTTCGGTGAGTGCCAACTGTTTCAGCTCGCAGAGGGGGCTCTCTTGTTGGACCTCTACTGCCTCACCTGTAGTTGGAGGTTCACCCACAGGGATTGTGCTCTCGTCTGAGCATTCCCTTTTGCCTTCCGCGGTACCTGCCGTTAGACGGTCAGTGTTACTCTGTGTAGGCATATCGATCGGCAGTGGTTGACTCACTCTGGTCCACATTGTCTGATCGCCATAATCTATAACCGCGTCGAAGCGGTTTATAAAGTCTTGGCCAACCAAAAATGGGCATGAGTCAACGGTGGACACGTATACCGGGTGGTATAGTGTCGTCTCACCAATCTGCATGTGAACCATTGCTATAGCTGTTAGGGTTGTACTCGTCTCCGAGAGACCCTGCAAAACTATAGCACATTCTCTGAGGGGTATTTCCCTGTCAACACCGCTAGCGGCCAGCCGCAGCTCTTCTAACAGTGTGGGTGACATAACGGATATGTCTGCCCCACCATCCAAGAGGGCCTCTTTTCTGAGGATCCCTTCCAACGTGATGGACAGGTAAGCCTTCTTAGCGGGCCCCTTTCTGATAATGTCACACAGGAACTCACCAGGTTGTCTCCGACGTTTATCACGCCTACCCCTGACTGTGTGACCTTCATTTATCAGTACTGTTAGTGCAGACACACATGGGTCTGACTGTTCAGTTCGTGGCGAGCCACTTTCAACGGTGAGTGAGCTTTCCCCCCCTTTTTCTGACGAGGGGTGCTCAGGCTCCGTAGCAATGAAGTCATGGTTACAGTCAACGTTCTGTTGACTGTCACATTCTGGACTGTCAACGATTCGACTGTCATTACCCTGATTGTCAGCATCCTGGCCACCAATGTCTTGGTGACTGCCAGCAACTGTGGCATTGTTGTTGTTAGAATGTTCAGAGTTACTATCAATGATAGTGCTACACATCACACCGGGTTTGTTCTCATTTTTAGTATTTTCCCACGTGTCGAACATCTGACGTATTTCCTCCTTGACTTCTGGGGACAGAGGGCTACGGCCTTTCCTCCGGGACTTCTGCGATTTTTTGTCTGTCTCGGACTGTTCAGTTTGAGGGGTAGGGGGAGCAGGTCCACGGCGTGGGGGCCCCTTCCGGGCCCAGACTGGCTTCGGGTGTCCCCTCTGGGACCACCCTTGGTTCGGGGGTTCCTGCTGGGACCACCCTTGGTTATATGGGTTACCCTTGTACCCATAATCTTTACTCGTTGGACGCGCACCCCCCTTTTGATCCTTTTGTTCACCCTCCGTGTTTTGCTTGAGCCACCTTGGGTTTTTCCTCAAGCGGACACCCCCACTTTGTGGTTTGTCAGGGTGAAAGGTCTGTTTCTTTTCGCCTGTCGGTGGATAGGGAGCTGGTGCTCGCGTCCCTTCCAGTTCCAGCGATTGGGAGTCGGCTCTCGCACTCGTGAACACCTCTACGGGTGTTCTGCATTCCATGCGGGCCTCGAAAACATTTACGGCGCATTGTTTCATTTCCTTGATGGTCTTGTCTCTGAAATTAGCCATCACTTGAACTGACTCTTTTATATCAGGGTGGAGGTTTTTACCGAAAAGGTATTTAAAACCTACGTCGTCCTCCATGCCCGGTTCATTGCGATTACCAAAGAAAGCCTGGAACATTCTCTGGTAATATGCCTGTGGATGCTCCTTCTTACCTTGCACGACCTTCTCGGCATCAGGGTAGCCACCAGGCCCCATGTTTGGAGTGAACTCTCGTATAAGAGTATCACGCAACAGTTTGTAATCTGTTTTTATGGCGTCCGGTTGGCGAACAATGAAGTTATATACAGGCCAGTCTGCGGTGAGCCTGATCAGCGCAATTTTATCCTCAGCAGTAGCATTTGGAAAATTACCCAGCTGGAAATCAAGAGAGTCTAGGTAGTTCTTTGTATAGATTGAACCCAACGGCCCTGGCTCAAAGCGTTGAATGTATCTAGAAAGCTTCTGGAGTTCAGGTATTGGAATAGAAAGTTTAGCATCATTGCTATTCCCATTTACCTGTGATCCATGTGCAGGTGTTGATGTTGAGGACGCAAGTCCCTGCTCCGACTGGCGGGTCTTAACAGGTACGGTGAGCTGTTCTGCATCACCGCGTGGAGGTGGTGGGGGTGGTGGTGTGATGCCTTGAGAATGCTTTGCCACAACATCCACCCACCTCTCCCTTTCTTTAAAGAGGTTTTCTTTAGTTAAGGTCAGTTCCACCTTACTTTCAGTCAATTCTCTGCGTAAACAATCAACTGCAGTTTGTAGCGCTGTGCACTGTTCACTGAGTTTTCTATTTTCCTCGAATTGAGTGCTCTCTTTTAGTTGTTCTTTTAATTTATCATACTCTATTTTCAACATTGTGCACCGGGTGTGGGCTTCTTCTCTTTTTTCCTTGTTCTCTTGTAGATCTTTAGACATCGATTGTACCTGTTGCTGTAATATTTCATTCTCTCTGATAGAATCGTCATATTTTTGTCCTCTGGACCGAATGTTTTCTTCATATGAATGTGTTTGCAACAGTATTTCATTGTTTAAACGTTCAATCTCTGTATTTGTCGTTTTCTTGTATGACACAAACTCTGAAGTGGTACCTTCGTGTTTAGTTTTCTCATCAGCCAGTTTATTTTTTTCATCAGCCAGTTCATCCTCAAGGTCCCCACTCTTATACAGTTCATGGTCCAGTCTGGTCTTCAACAGAAAGGCCAATTTGACAGTACGGTCGGCGCTGAGCTTTTTTCCACCTTTTTTGATTATGCCTGTTGCTAGACTTTCTAACTCTGTGTCCAGAGTCGGGGTGTCCATTGCTGCTACCTCCTCACCATACTTCACGAGTGTTTTCATTAGCAGTTTTAAGGCATTATCAACACAATCTGTGTCCTCTGACTCAGACTCTGAATCCTCCTGCGCTGGGATTTTCTCCTCAACCGGCGCTGGAGTTTGCTCACCATCAGCATCCTCCAAGGATGAGGATGGAACAACTTCATCTGATTGTTTATCCATATTTGTTTTGAGTCTGTAAAAATCAACAAGCTGGTACATGCAGGTGTTATTCGAAAAAGAAATTCGTTATCAAATTAACCTCACTGTTGTAAACGTACACAGAAAAACGTTAAAAATGCTATTTTTAACCAAAAGTGTACAGTGTATGCCAATGCTGTTTAAAATTTTGAATGTGGAAATGCTCTGCTCTCCATCAACTTTTCTTTTTTATTTAATCTGAAAATCAAATAAAAGATGCTTTTTTGAGTGTTATTTTAAATCTCTTCAGTATTTAAAATGAGCATCAATTGTTCGTCTGTACCTCTGTTTTCAAAAATTCTTTATTTAAAATAAACAGGAGTTTTTGTTTGTGTACAGAACAATTTTAAAGCTGGTAATTTTCACCATAAAAAATGCTGACTTTATGATGTGTTGAGAGAAAACTCATCTATTAACGTCCAGCAGGGGGCAGCGTCGCGTATGTTATCACGAAGCGACTGAGTTTAAATCAGTACATGGAAAGAAAACAACCTATTAGGGTTAGTTTTCAGTAAGAACGTGATAATTGCTCGAACCGCTTTCTTGTCAGAGACAAGTTTATGTTGCTAGACAGTGTTGATGGCTTCAGATGAGTGTTTAAGTGTGTGTTCGTGTGTGAACGAGTGTGAGCCAGCGAGTGTGACCTGTCACTCAAAGTGCGGCACCTGGAAGTGACGACAAAAATGGGCGGGCCCACGCAGCGTGCGTAGCGCGTCACCAGCTTCTTACGTGAGCGAGGCGGAGCTCGCTACAACATACGTGACGTCAACAAATCAATCACAGCATATGTAGTTCATTCTCCAAGCATAAATGGCGAATGTAGTTTTTCTTACCTTCGACCAATGTAGTACCGGAAATGACGACAAAGTGGGCTGGTCGCAACGGCGTGCGACGTGATTGACAGCTCACAACAGCGAATCAGCGTTCGCCACAAGAGTGATTGACAGCACACAACAGCGAATCAGCGTTCGCTACAAGAGTGATTCACAGCACACAGCACTCGTATCATCCAATCACAGCTCATAAACGGACATGAGACACGTCTTCTTAACGTTAGCTTAGCACAACAGAATACAACTTCATAGACTCTTAAAAACAACTCAAACGCTACAATTTAACTTCCCAAAATGCTGAAACATGCGGCGCACATCTAGACAGGCCAACTTAGTCACGCTCAGTAACCCAGCACTGCAGCTGTTGAACAACACGGACTCTCGCGGAGTCACTCCAGGTCGGTTCCGGTCCACGTTAGAGGAGCAGAAAACTCGGGTCAGAACCCATTAACCGACACGTTCTAACAGTATATGCTGCTTCGACCTTCTTTAAAATGTAAAAATACCACAACAGCAATCTTGTAGATGTTAAATTAGCTTTCAGGCTTCTGACTCGGCGGTCAAACAAAGCTTTGTACAGGAGTCCGCGTGAACTGGACCGAACCAGAACTTCCACAGACTACGGCTGACAAAACTTCACCTGAATGCTTCCAACAGCGTCTAACAGAGTTGAAACAATAATAATCTCACAGCTTCAAATGATAAAAACATGCAGAATCTGCCTGCTTTGAACACTTCCAGCCAAAATCATTATCCTCAGAGTTTAAAACTTGGATCCTTTTATGCAAACATGACGTTACAGTTCATGACTGAGACCACAGATTTATCAATAAACTTTTAGAAGCCGATACGAGGCCACCAGATGTAAAGGGGTTAAAGGGGGGGTCAGTTTAATACTGACCTCCTTTTTACCTTAATTAATTTACTTATTCAGATTGAATAGTAAATTCACGGATTCTCTTCTTTTTCAGTTTATTCAATATTTCTGTGATCTTTATGATGGATAAATAAACAGAGCCATTAAGTGACAAAGACGTTAACTTAGTTTGATATGTCAAAGAGACACTATCATTTATTTAGAATAAATCAACTAAATTAACACCATTACACTTGATTGACATGATTTCACTTTCTTTCAATTTAAAACGTCAGCACACTTAAATTCAACACAACAGACATAAATATTGGATGTTAACATATTTAGTCTGTGGGCTCTTTTAGCTTAAAAATATAGTTTCCAGCTTAGATAGAGAGGGGAAAGAGTAGGAGGAATAAGAGGTTGGAGAGATTAAGTTATTTATCTCGAGTGTAACCAGAGATGACACATTCCATCCGACTTCGGCTAAATCCCAGGTACGTTTGTAAACCGCTCTTTACCTTTTGACGATGCGTCTGATAAAGATATTGCCAGCCTCCCAGGTGCACGGAGTCCTTCCGGCCCTCGTACGTCTGAACTGGTCGTTTACTTCCAACGTCTCCTCGGATCCGCGTCAGCCGTCAGAAACATGTGGCAGCTTCTGGCTGACTTCAAGACGAGATGTTTCTCAAAGGAAGTTCATTAAGAACTTTGGAGCTTTTGCTCGGGGAACTGGATGGAGACGTCCATCAGTTCTAGCTGACAAGTTAGTCTTTGGCTCTTGACCAAGCTTGACCAGCTGCAAGGCAGAGAGCTTTCAGGTCTCCGTCCATTCAAACTCTTTGTCCATTCAAAGACTGAAGCGTTTCCGCACAGTTAGAACTTAAAAGCAGGAACACAGAGAGGAGTTCACTTGCTTTATCAAACCCAAGGTTACAAGCCAGCAGCAGAGAGAAATGTTTAGGAAAAAAGACAGATAACGCTGGAGCCCTGCTCATCAGACTGTCTCTGAGTTTCTAAACAAAACCGTCCGGTCTCTGTGACCCGAAGGCTTCACCTTTAAACACAGCAGTGAAGACAGTAATTAACACATTTCAGAATAACACAGCATAAAAGCACATATCATGAAAATGAGAAAAGTTATTCTTGATTACATTAGAATAAAATCAAGATATAGAAATAGTCTCTTTTAGTGACTATATGTCCTCAGATTATAACTAATGGAATAATTGTGTTAAATGTCCTGCTTTACTGAGAGGTCAGTAAAGGTCATCACTGGACAGTTCAAAAGTACACAGGTGTCTTAAAAGTGGACAAGGTCATGTCCACTACACAAGTTAAAATATATAATCGACCTACGGCAGACTGGATACACGACCTACGAACGAGCCCCATTACAGGTATATAATCGAGCTACGGCGAAACTGCGTCACAAAACGGCAATCGGCGAGGTGGGGGAGGGGATTGCCTTTTGCCTTGGCTGTTGTTTGTTGGGCATGACACTGCGCATGACTGTGGAAAAGTACCGCCAGAGAGGGGGGGGGCTGGGCTTCTGGCGGATGTACACAAAGCCGCAGTGCACCTGGCGGCGGAGGGATCCGTACAGGTAAAGCGGTAACTATTTAAAGGGCTGCGGCCATTTTGTGCCTCGTGGTTTTCCACGGTGATTGATGAGAGAAGAGAGTTACGAACATATAACAGCGAACGAAGCGAACGAAGAACACGACAAAAAAAAAACCTACGAAGAACGTACGAGCAGGTACAGTACATTTACAGTAAATTTATATCAGTTTTAGACTAAAGCCAACGTTAGCACACGTTAGCATTAATTTTAATTTGTGCTCCATAGGAGTTAGCACGTTAGCTAATTGTCGACACGACGACGACACGAGTTGTCCACGGGTCATCGAACGGGCAGGTACGGCCCAGTACTAAATGAAAAAATATTTTTAGACGAAAGCAAACGTCAGCATTCATTTTTGAACGTTAGCATTAATTTTAATTTTTGCTCCTTAGGAGTTAGCACGTTAGCTAATTGTCACGACAACGAAACGAGTTGTCCACGGGTCATCGAACGGGCAGGTACGGTCCAGTACTAAATAAAAAAATATTTTTAGACGAAAGCAAACGTCAGCATTCATTTTTGAACGTTAGCATTAATTTTAATTTTTGCTCCTTAGGAATTAGCACCTTAGCTTGATCAAGAATGGCTCCGAAGAGACCTGCAAAGTCCGCGGACGCGGCAGTGGGGAAAAAACCTCGTCGTACCATAACGCTGGAGACGAAGGCAAAAATAATAAAAATGTCCGATCAGGGCATGACTCCCTCTAAAATTGGAGAGGCGCTAGGGTTGCCGAGGTCAACTGTGGGGACAATAGTGGCGGACAAAGAACGCATTTTGCAGCAGGTGCGTGCTTCAGCCCCCATGAAGTCCACCATCATTACCAAGCAGAGGACGGGGAGAATAGTTGAGATGGAAAGGTTGCTTGTCCTCTGGCTGGAGGACAACACACAGCGCAGAATACCAGTTGGGATGTCTGTGATTTGTGAAAAGGCTAAGATGATTTATGACAGGCTGCAGGAACTAGGGTTGACTGGGGTAGGTGCAGGGGAGCAGGGGGGTGCGGGGGGGCAGGGGGCTGCACAGAGCGATCCGGGTCAAGGGTCGTCCTCCCAGAGCGATCCGGGTGAAGGGACGTCCTCCCAGAGCGATCCGGGTGAAGGGACGTCCTCCCAAAGCGCTGGAGGAGGGACTTCGAGCAGCACATCAGGGGAGTTTAATGGACCAGAGACCTTCAATGCCTCCAAAGGATGGTTTGATCGTTTCAGGAAGAGACACAACTTCCACAACATCAGAGTGCAGGGTGAGCACTTTAATTTCTCATTTTTCTTTTTTAATAATGCAGGTACAGTACAGGTAGTCCTCGACTAACGAATATATATATATTTTTTTTCATTTTATTACAGTGTGTTACAACAGCTTAACCATGTCATTTTGTGTGCATTTAAACAGGAGAGGCAGCAAGCGCTGACCACGAGGCAGCTCAGGCATTCCCAGCACAACTGGCTGAGATCATCAGGGATGGCGGGTACACTGCGCAGCAGGTGTTCAATGTGGATGAGACAGGGCTGTTCTGGAAGCGTTTGCCAGACAGGACGTACATCAGCAAGGAAGAACGAACCGCACCCGGCCACAAGGTCGGCAAGGAGCGTTTGACCTTGCTGGTGGGGGGCAATGCTGCGGGTGACTGCAAACTCAAGCCGTTGTTGGTGTACCAATTTGAGAAACCCAGGGCCTTCAAAAATGTTAATAAATCACTGCTTCCTGTTTTTTGGACGTCTAATAAAAAGGCTTGGGTGACGCTGGAAGTTTTTAAAAATTGGTTCACCAACAACTTTGTTCCGCAAGTCAAGCTTTTTTGCAGTTAACTGAAAATGCCATACAATAACTCAAAGACAGTTTACCAAAATACAGACAAAGCATATAAAAAGTAAAAAACATACATCATGTTTTTCTGCTTATGAGTTTAAAATGCCATATAAATTAAACTAATCTAGGGTTACTGACGGTGTGTTATTACACCCTGCTCTGAGCAGGCCAGGGTGAGCACGCGTGGGTGTCGGTACTTACTTTATATGGCCCCAATTGAGGCTTTCAGCCCGTGGCTCTGTGATGTATGTGTTTTGTAAAATGGTTTGCTAAAATGCCACAGTCTGTTTTCAATATAAAAGTCCTGCATACTTTGACATATATATA
>JBBPBX010039741.1:0-18766 GCA_038048925.1 Garcialebias charrua
AAGTTGCTACTGTCCACTCGAGCATACGATCATCCCAAACATTAAAAAAAACATTTTAATCTCAACAAAGACTTTTGGAGCTGGAGTTCGGCTCGTAGAAACCCACTCAAGTAGTAACGAGGCTCACGTGAAGCTGATTTTATCTGCTCGGTGCACAGAAAAACAACACATATCTGACCGGGAAGGGAGCCAGACGCTCCTCCCACTGCGCGTCTGCAGACACGTTTGGTGGAAACAGGCATCTGTTGACAAGCAGTAAACACGGTGCATTGGGAGCGTTTTGATGCATTTAGTAGGGATGTAGCATAAGCATCTTGAACTTTTTTTTTTTTCCCCATTTATAGATGGCCTCCCTTCACACCTTATAGCCATCCTCTCACTCCAATATGTATTTTTTTTAATAGAGAGAAAGAAAGAAAAGAGAAAGTGAGACAACAAAACAACAATTGTCCACAGAAAGAGCACAAGGCAAACACACCAAACCTCCGTCCACAATCCTGCAAAGCACATGACAGAACACAACAACGAAACATACAAGCATAAAGACTGATAATATTCATGACCTTGCAAAAGATTTCTATAAATACACATACCCATACCTACAAATATATATACAATATACATACATATATATTTATATTCATTTATATACCCTCCATACTCCATACTCCATACCCTCCATACTCCATACTCCATACCCTCTATACTCCAAATCCAAGGCCATGGTCTTGAACCGGAAAAGGGTAGCGTGCCCTCTCCGGGTCGGGGAGGAGGTCCTTACCCAAGTGGAGGAGTTTAAGTATCTCGGGATCTTGTTCACGAATGAGGGAAAACTGGAGCGTGAGATCGATAGGCGGATAGGTGCAGCGTCCGCAGTGAAGCGGGCGCTGTACCGGTCTGTCGTGGTGAAGAGAGAGCTGAGTCAAAAGGCAAAGCTCTCAATTTACCGATCGATCTACGTTCCCACCCTCATCTATGGTCATGAGCTTTGGGTTATGACCGAAAGAACAAGATCTCGGATACAAGCGGCTGAAATGAGTTTTCTCCGCAGGGTGGCTGGACTCTCCCTTAGAGATAGGGTGAGAAGCTCAGTCATCCGGGAGGGACTCGGAGTAGAGCCGCTGCTTCTCCACATCGAGAGGAGCCAGTTGAGGTGGCTCGGGCATCTGGTTAGGATGCCTCCTGGACGCCTCCCTGGTGAGGTGTTCCGGGCATGTCCCACCGGGAGGAGACCCAGAGGAAGACCCAGGACACGCTGGAGGGACTATGTTTCTCGGCTGGCCTGGGAACGCCTTGGGATTCCCCCAGAGGAGCTGCTCCAAGTGGCTGGGGAGAGGGAAGTCTGGGCCTCCCTACTTAGGCTGCTACCCCCGCGACCCGACCCCGGATAAGCGGAAGAAAATGGATGGATGGATGGATATATACCCATCTACATACATCTACTATACATCCCTGCATCCATTTGTGTGTGGTTGTGAGCATGCATAAGTGAATAAGGTTCCTCCAATAGAACATTTAGTAGCGACTGTGAAGCATCAGAGACCCGTCCCCCCAAAGCCCGAGACAGACGAAGGGGCGATCAAAGCCCAAGACCCCAGGAAGGACCCCGAGCCCAGAGTCCCCAGGACCACCCGAACAGGACGAGCCACTCGTCCACTCCCCAGATCCGACCAAGTGGAAGAACCGGACGAACCCCACCAGGGACCACACACAATGACCCCCCGGGGTCAACAGCGACAATACACAGGCCCCCGCCGGAGCCCGCTGCACCGACGTAGCCCCAGGGCCGGTCACCGAGGCTCGGGCACCGGGGACGCCCATCCCTCAGGTCCAGACCTGACAGGACCAGAGGACCCGAGCCCCACCAGGTAGCATCTTGAACTTGAAAGTTCTTTTTCTCTTATTCAGCGTCCTGAGATCCAGGATCAGCCTCAGGGAATGATCCCCTTTGGGCACCAGGAAGTACTTGCTGTAGTTACCGGAGCGTAGTTTGTGTTTCGGGACCAAACTTATTACTCCTTTCTGAAGCATCGTCAATACTTCCTCCTTCAGCACGTGTGAGCGTGGAGGGTTAATATTGGATTGCAGCACCCCTGTGAAGGGGGGGGGGCGGTCTCTTGGCGAACTGCAGCCTGAGCCCATGACATATTGTCTTCATGACCCATTCGTTTGGTAGACACGCCCTCCAGGCCTGTGTGTGCGCCATGAGCCTGGAAGGCATGTCTAATAACTGCTTGTCATGTTTGAGTGCGGGAGGGGTGGCCTTTGACCCCTCTCGCGAGCTCTCGGGCAGGTTGGTCAGCCCGACAGAAGATATTGCGAGATCTGACTGTCTCAGACAGAGCTCGCGCATCTTGCTGCGGTTCATAGTTTGACCAAGTGGTTTGTGTTTTATAAAAGTCATAAACACTTCACAAAGAGCAGCAGCTATTGACATCCATCAGCAACAAATCAGTAGCAAATCACATCCATCCATCATCAGCAATTGATGTCAATCATAAACATTTCTCAAAGAGTAACAGCTATTGACATCCATCATCAGCAAATCAGCAGCAATTCACATCCATCTATCATCAGCAATTGATGTCAATCATCAGCAGCAAATCACATCCATCAGAAACATGTTGCAACCATCATGTATGTAAAACCAGTGCCTTGGTGTGCAGTCCATGTCTATGTGCATGAAAAACAAGTCCATGAACTCTAAAAAAGCTAGAAGCAGCAGAAAAAGAAAACAAAATTCCCTTATTTTGATCGAAGTGTAGGTAGACAGGCTGTATGATGTTTTTCTCAAGTTCAAACCTGGATCAGATGGAACTGCTTAGCCATTGCTCAACAATGAATGATAGGAGCATTTTAGTCCAAGTGTGAGTTCATGTGTGTGGTCCTGATGTGAGCAGGTCTTTCCATCAGATCAGGTATGGTTTTTTTGGCAACAGTCATTGAGGCAGAAGGTGTTGACACACAGGTGACGGATGGAGGTAGCAGTCAGGAGGCACGACAAAAGAGGCAGGCAAGAGTTAGAACCGGACACATGTCCATCCATGAGGAAGGTGCAGGAGGTGTTCTGTGTAGAAATTAACACAAACATGAACATCTGCAGTTAAAGCTGGACATTGACCTGAAAAGAGAACATGAAAAACAGACAGAAAACAACTTCTACTCACTGCAGGTGTTCACAAACACGTGAGTCAGGAGACAAGCTAGGGCAGCAGTGAGGAGGCATGATGACAGAGGCAGGCAGGAGTTAGACCCGGACACACGTCCATCCATGAGGAAGGTGCAGGAGGTGTTCTGTGTAGAAATTAACACAAACATGAACATCTGCAGTTAAAACTGGACAATGACCTACAAAGAGAACATGAAAAACAGACAGAAAACAAGTTCTCCTTAACTGTGTGGTGTGGTGTGGTGCATTTGTGGAGATGGAGGAGGTACAGTAGGCTGGTCCATGAGGCAAGAGTAGCAGGTGGTTCTGTTGAAACCCACACACAGACATCAACATCTGCAGAAATGAAAACACAGACAAGAACAACTTCTCCTTACCTGTGTGGTGTGGTCATTTGTGGAGATGAAGGAGGTACAGTAGGCTGGTCCATGAGGCAAGAGCAACAGGTGGTTCTGTTGAAACCCACACACAGGCGTCAACATCTGCAGAAATGAAAACACAGACAAGAACAACGTCTCCTTACCTGTGTGGTGTGGTGAAGAGTTATGGAGATGGAGAAGGTACAGGAGGCTGAACCATGAGGAGAGAGCAGCAGGTTGGTTCTGTTGAAACCCATACACAGACGTCAACATCTGCAGAAATGAAAACGCAGACAAGAACAACTTCTCCTTACCTGTGTGGTATGGTGTGGTGCACATGTGTGGATGGACCAGTGGGGCGTGATGCTTTGGAGGCTGTCGAGAGAGAGGTGATGATTACAGTAGATGTAACATAAAACAAAAAATAAAGTAAAGAAAAAAGTAACATGTCTTTGCTGTACCTTTCCGACGATGCTATGCTGGTATGTGAAGGTGGGTAGGTCAGTGATGGGATGGTGGAACTGGTGGAGAGGAGGGGAAGGAGGAGGAGCAGCAGGCTGTGAACATGAGCAGATACAAATTGATTAACAGATGAAGTTACTATGTGTAACATGACACAACTCAGAAAAATAAAAAATAAAAAATAACATTTCATTACAGTACTGTACCTGGAGGGAGGGAGCGGGGGGGAGGCGTCTTTTACTGGGGAGAGGGTGAGCTGGGGAGAGGGTGAGCTGTCCATGGACTCCTCCTAGCTTGCTGCAGGAGGACTGGATGCCCTTTCTTCTGGTGCACCAGCAGATCCTAGAGTCGGTGCTGGGACCTTGGTGACAAACCTCAGCATTGTACCCTGCACCTGCTCCTGCTTTTTGTCATCCAGGATCTGCTGGTAACATGCAACATCGTTCAGGACAGCCCGAGAGACCCTGGAGAACCTCTCCCCATTGACGTCCTACGTCTCCATCCTTGACAGGAAGCTGTGTAGCTCTTTGAAGCCCTTCACCATCTCTTGCCTGGTGAAGGTCTTGAGCAGAGGGATGGGGGTGACCTGCTCCTCTTCCTCATCTGGGACATGCCTGTCCAGCTGAATGAGGTCGTCCGGGGACAAATCCTGTCCTGCTGTACCCAACAGCTGTTGGACATTGTCCTCGTCCATCTCAAGCTCCAGTGACCTGCCCATCCTTACAACATCCTCGATGACACTTTCCACTTCCTGGGAATCGTGTGCCTCCTGAACCAGCTGTGGACAGAGCTTTTTCCACATGTCGCACAAGTTCTTTGGAGTCACACGTTCCGAGGAGTGGCCAATGTTCAGCGTAGCATCGTGGATGTTGTACTGTCTCCAGAAGTCTTTCAGGGTGACAACTTCCGACTTCTCGGTTGTCTCCAAAGCGTCACGGATGACCCTCTGGAGGTAGTACGCCTTGAACGTACTAATCACTCCCTGGTCCATTGGCTGGATCAGGGACGTGGTGTTCGGCAGTAGGTACACCACCTTCATGTGGCTGTCCAAGTCGGTGAGATCAGGAGGGTGCCCTGGAGCATTGTCCAACACCAGCAGGACTTTAAAAGGAATGCTTTTGGCATTACAAAATTGCCGGACATCTGGCACAAAGTGGTTGGTGAACCAACTTGAAAACATAGCCAGTGTCACCCAGGCCTTTTTATTTGCGGTCCAATAGACTGGCAAGCATTTTTTATTAAGATTTTTGAAGGATCTGGGGTTTTCAAATTGGTACACCAACAATGGCTTGAGTTTGCAATCCCCAAAAGCATTCTCCCCCAACAGCAACGTCAAACGCTCCTTGGCGACCTTGTGACCTGGTACTGTTCATTCGTCCCTGCTAATGTAGGTCCTGTCGGGCAAACGCTTCCAGAACAGCCCTGTCTCATCGACATTGAACACCTGCTGGGCAATGTACCCTTCGTCCCTGATGATCGCAACCACTGTTTCAGGGAATGCCTTAGCTGCCTCGTGGTCAGCACCGGCTGCCTCACCTGTTTAAATGCACACAAACATCACACGGTTAAGCTGTTGTAACACTGTAACAAAAGGAAAAATGAAAAAAAAAATCGTAAGTCGGGGACTACCTATTAAAAAATAAAAAATGAGAAATTAAATGCTCACCCTGTATCTTCAGGTTATGAAAGTTGCTTCTCTCCTTAAAGCATTGGAACCAACCTTTGGAGGCGTTGAACTGCTCTGGTCCAATGCCCCTCTCTCCCCCATCACCCACCCTGATGTGCTACCTGACATCCCTTCTCCTACGCTCTGTGCAGACGTCCCTTCTCCAGGATTGCTCTGTGCACCCCCCTCCTCCTGCACCTCCCCAACTCGTCGCTTGCTCTTGCAGCCTACGATAAATCCTCCTCGTCTTTTCACATATCACAGACATGCTCACAGGTACACGCCGTTGCGTACAGTCTTCCAGCCATAGCACCAGCAACCTTACTATCTCCACAATCCTACCTGTCCTCTGCTTCGTTGTTATGGTTGACCTCATGGGAGCCGAATCACGCACGTGTTGTAAAATGACTGCAATCACACAATAAAACACAATGATGCAGAACACTTCCTTTTTATCTGACTAATGACTAACCATTCATAAATGTTAAAACTGATAGAACTCCATGTATTATTCCTGTTGCACAATGGCCAAGATGGTGTAGTGGCAGGGGAACCGAATTGGGACCCGAAGGACCCAGGTTCGAACCCCAGTCACGGCATAACTTGTGGTGTGTTTGAGCAGCACATCTCATCCCAATTGCTCCCCGGCACGCTTTCTATAGCTGCCCACTGCCCCACCTGGTGGTGATTGGGTTAAATGCAGAGTCAAATTTCGTCCTGTATGGAAACATACACAGATGACAAAAATGTGACATTATTATTATTATTATTATTATTACCTTCTTATAATGTGATATAGAGCTTTGGAGCGTGACGTCACTGGTCCACCGCACACAGCATTGTGGGTAGTTTTTTTTGTAGTTTTTTGTCGATCCGCCATTTTTGCTGGTCGCTAGTCGCTCGTATTTTGTTTGAATCAGGTTTCAACAGTTTAGCAATGGTCCGAAATTGCTGTGTAATAGGATGCAATGTCCGTTCACACGACAGAAAAGGTAAAAAAATAGAAAACGGACTCTCGTTTTATAGTTTCCCTACCTGGAAACAACGTGAGGGGAGACGAATGGCATGGATATCAGCAGTGAGACGTCCTGATGTAACGTTCTCCAACATCACAAGATACATGCTTGTTTGTTCCAGACATTTCCATTCAGGTGAGTATTTTAAATCAGTTTACTGGAGTTGTGCCATTTTGTCAAGGTGTATCATGTTTTGGTCGAGTTCAGTGCATAGTGGGTCAACCAAGTTTAGGTCGGACATCTGTGTTATTTTAAAATAAACTGTTTAAAGTTGATTGTGTTGTCACATTGACTGTAGCATATTGTTTTTTATTATTAATTTATTTCTTTATTCATTTTATCAAAATAAATACCCAACAAAGACAAAAAAAAGAAAATATAAAATGAAAGGCAGCAGAAAGAAGAAACTATCTTATTATATCTGCCCCTTTTCCAAACAATCTATTCAAAGAATAATCTATAAGTAACAAAAAATGAGTAACTCATCTCAATTTTCAAATTTCAACATATTACACATTAAAGCGCTTCATCTTTTAACAAAATGTGTCTGAATATTTAAGGGTAGTACATTGTTATGACATTTATACATCACCATTAAAATAAGGTAATCTACTAATGGAACTTCAGTAATTTCAACTAAAAAAATAATATACTAGATGGATGACAGTAATGTTTTCTGGCAATAATTATATTACTGATCTGCGTTCTCTTCAAGGCAAATCTTCTTATGAGATGGATGAGTCAAATCCCGACTGGGCTCCAACACTGCACTTGGGACACTCCGAGGTGAAAGTGTCAACATCAGACCGACATGCTCATCGATTAAAGAGACGTTACAGCAGAGCACAAAGGAGATGAGCACCAACAGGTGATGGAGGCAGCAGAAGATGAGCACCAACAGGTGATGGAGGCAGCAGGAGATGAGCACCAACAGGTGATGGAGGCAGCAGGAGATGAGCACCAACAGGTGGTGGAGGCAGCAGGAGATGAGCACCAACAGGTGATGGAGGCAGCAGGAGATGAGCACCAACAGGTGGTGGAGGCAGCAGGAGATGAGCACCAACAGGTGATGGAGGCAGCAGGAGATGAGCACCAACAGGTGATGGAGGCAGCAGGAGATGAGCACACACAGCTTGTGGAGGCTGCTGGAGTTGAGCACCAGCAGGTGGTGGAGGCTGCTGGAGATGATCATCAGCAGGTGGTGGAGGCTGCTGGAGAGGAGCATGAGCAAGTTGTGGAGGCTGCGGTGGAAACACCACGAGAGGACATCACTGTCGCTGCAGATGGGGAGGAGGAAGATGAACCAGCAGCAAAAAGGCGACAAACAGAATGTCAGTTGTGCGAACAAAGAAGAGCAGAAATTAATCGTCTCTTACAGGAAAACAGGGAGCTCAGGTCAGAGCTGAATAAAAAACAGCTAGACAAAGAATTTCTTAGGGTGACACAAAAAAAGTCAGGTACTATACAGGACTTCATTGCTTTGCCGTATTGTTGTCATTGTTTGAATTTGAAATGAAACAGATCCATTTTGAAGTAAACATTTGATGTAATTAAACATTTCCAGTAAATGTGATGAACGTGTGAGTTAATACATTTTATAGAAAACACACAAAAATGTGCAAATATAAGTCAACAGCATGTTTTACATAATTATGTCTCCCTTGAAGTACAAGCTCTGAGAAATATCTTTAGGAAGCTTCATGCTTTCTGTAGACGTCCAGCCATGTCTGTGTGGTCCACACAAGGTCACAGTGGTTTGATTCTGCACCTGTGCAGAGTGGGTGATGCTTCTGCAGGTGAACTTCATCTCCTGCCTCCAGCTGCTGGATGCTGCATGTCTTGTATCTGTGAGGGAACTTTCTCCAGGCAGCAGCGATCACACTGAGTCCATCAGGAGATGCTCCAAGTTCAGGAGTTGGTGTTTATGATGAAACCACATGCTTTAACTTTAAGATTTTTTTTACTGCTAGCTGTATTTTAATGTAGGTGTTTTGATGATTCACACACCATTTTATTTCTGTGTGTAGACACACTGTTACTCAGCATGACCCACGGTGTTCTGGTGGCTCAGAGTCAGAGAGCAGAACCTGTGAACACAATTAAAATGGTGAATGAAAAGACAATCTATAATGTATATATGCATCTTAATACATATACTGTATATAGTGATTATAGTAATTTAATCAAGATTTGAAGTCTACATGTTATTAGACATGCTCAAGTCATTAAAAATGAGGTAATTTTCAACTTGGACCTTTGTAATTTAGTTAAAAAACGTACTTTAAAAATCAAATGTTCTCAGTTTTTAATACTCATAGCATAGAAGGTTGTTTGATTCTGAAAGAAATGTAAATTAATAATTTATGTACAATTAAGGAGCCAAAAACAACGTACCTTCAACGTATTTACAATCTGGGGGCTTTAAAAATGTCCAAATCATCTACCCAGCTGTTCATAGATTGGACCAGCTCTCCCAGTGATTTGTAATTATAAAAATTATTTGTGGTGTAAGCACTGACACAGACCAGGTCTGCTAAAATGACTGGGAATGTCAGTGGAGGCAAGTATTACTCAGGTCTTTTCTTTTTTTCTGACCAGCAAAAATGGCGGTCGAGACGGGAACGCCCCTGACACGCCCCCTCACGGTCACATGTGCTCCAAAGCTCTATTGCAATGTTGTAAACACAACCTCCAAAGTGCTTTGAGTGAATTTGTTATCTAGCCTCAGTCCCAGACAGCGTGGGCTCTCTGTGTTGTATAATCCACGGTGTAATCCTGCTACATCGAGAACTGCTCAGACGTGGCATGGATCAGATGTAGAGCTGATTAATTTGTGTCATTATAGATCTCTAAATCCCAGTGTGTAGCTAATTCTTGTTTACAGTGTTTTGATCAATTATTGGTGTTTGCTGTTGCATGACAAGGTAAAAATTAAAAGGTATTGGTTGGATTTCATCAAAGCAAAGTTACAGAGAATATATTGTTATAGAAATTGACTTATTGAGAAACGTATGTCAATGTCACACCCTGTTATTTAAATAAAAAATTGTTTATATTTGGGAAAAAAACTGTAAATAATACAACTGTATATTTAAAAAGGTAAAAAAATAACCCAGCTGAAATCTAAAAATGACGCCAAAGAACAGGGAATAAAACAAAGTTATTGTCATCTCATATGTTGCTGGAGTCTCTGAAAAACCAAATTATTTTCTCTAAACACGACACCCTGGGGCACTTCAAACCCAACAGAACCCTCACACCAGGGGTGGGCAACATTTTTTTTCCCCAGAAGGCCAAATCAAGATATTTAAGCAATCAAAGGGCCTTACAGAGAATTAGAAAATACATTTTCTTTAAAACATATACCCTAGCACTTTTTCTTGTTGTAGCATAGTTAGCATGCTTGATAAAAATGTGTCTCCCCAACAATCTGTAAGACTGTAAACTTTATTTTAAAATATCTTATCTTTATCTGAAAATATCTTTGTTAGCTTAAATATGCAACATAAAACTTTCAATAAAAATGTAAAAAATAAGTAAGCTAAAAATATGGTTTTAGTCCTTTTTTTTAACACAAAGCTTTTTGATGTATTTGTCCAAGATGCTTACTGTACTTTCTGGCTTAAAAGTTGCTCCGCCCTATATGTCGCATCAGTCCAATTATGTCCAATAAAGTGGAAAAATCCATAAACGTGTCGCACCTCCATATACGTCACATCTATTATGCGTCACCGCTGACGCGTCATGTATGTTACGCGTCACCGCTGACAACACGGAAATGTGGGCCGGTGTTTTGCCAAAAATGGATTGGCTGCGAAATGGCTGCAGGAGCATGCACAGAAGGACTTTAACAAGATTAACACTTAAAGGTATTGTGACATGATGTTGTAAATTTGCATATTTGTCAGAACATATATATCTTATATCATTCAGCTCTGTTCGTTTTTGCAAAATAAATTATAAATATATTAAAATTTCATTCCAAGTTATGGTAGTTTTTTCTCTGGGACACGCCCCTAAAAATCTGCGCATTTCCGCAAAACGTGACAACGGGAAGGCACGCTCCAACGCGCATTTAAATAATAATGGCGGAGCATGTCCAATCGCGTCTGAGATATATCATTTTAAGACTGTAAATCATCCAAAACTCTCATTAATAGACCCTCCCCGAATAAAAAGAAACTACAGATGTTACCTGATCGCGCCGACATAATTTAAAAATACATAAATAGCGCTTCGTGTTGACTGGTATCTAGGCTAATTTTGTTAGCAGCCATCGGCCGACAGTCCGGTCACGTCTGAAATATATCATTTTAAGACTGTAAATCATCCAAAACTCTCATTAATAGACTCTCCCCGAATAAAAACAAACTACAGATGTTACCTGATCGCGCCAACATAATTTAAAAATACATAAATAGCGCTTCGTGTTGACTGGTATCTAGGCTAATTTTGTTAGCAGCCATCGGCCGACAGTCCGGTCACGTCTGAAATATATCATTTTAAGACTGTAAATCATCCAAAACTCTCATTAATAAACCCTCCCCGAATAAAAACAAACTACAGATGTTACCTGATCGCGCAGACATAATTTAAAAATACATACATAGCAACGTGGCCTGTATCTCGCCTATTGTGTTAGCTATCTGATTCGGCTAGCTTGTTAGCAGCGAACCTAAAGAATTTGCCGTGATAATTGGCTTTATACACTCACAGTGTATAAAGTAAAACAACATGAACTCACGTAAAATAAATAGTTTATAATCTAAAACACTACACACCTCAGATTATGTTTACACAAAGACTTACTCATCTCCTGGACAGTCTTCCGATGGTCCCTGCGTTGTTTTGACGTGGTAGCTGTGGGACTTTCTTCTGTAGATTTTCTTTTAAAAATAGTAGGAATAGCATCCGGTTTTAAAAGTCTTCTGAATCTTACTGGTAATCCTAAAGATTCTTTTATACCAGGTCTTTCCTGAAAACAATCGGCAGTGAAATGGTCGCTGCAGACATACGACTCCTGGAACCCACCGGTCCTTGTCTGGTCCATTCTTGTCGAAGTTTCTCATCTTTTGGAAATTTGTGAAGGCTCACTTGTTCACTGCTGATATTACAACACCCAAATGCGCTACAACGTGACGGCATTTTTCAAGTTACACAAATAAAAGCAAGTAAAAAGAGGCGATCCTTCAGGAAATGAATGAGTATGGCAAGCAGTTAACACACCAAACAAACGGGCAAGGCTCTGCCTTCTTCCCGTTGTCACGTCACTGATGACTGGTGATGACGTATTGCGGAAATGCAAGGAATTTTAGGGGCGTATCCCAGAGAAAAAATTACCATAATTTAGAATAAAATTTTAATATATTTATAATTTATTTTGCAAAAACGAACAGAGCTCAATGATATAAGATATATATGTTCTGACAAATATGCAAATTTCCAACATCATGTCACAATACCTTTAAAAACAATTATTTGTTTGCTGAGAATTATAGCAAAGATGTGTCTGAGCTGAACTTTTCCTTAATAAATGAATATAATTGTCAAATCAGCTGGATTTAAAAATTGGTTTTGCTACGTGCACCCGCACGGGTGTGAACGCTGCATTTCTTTAAAATTTAACAAGATAAACACCTAAAAAAACATTTGTTTGCTGACATTATAGCAAAAGTGTTTCTGAGCTGAACTTTACCTTTAAAAATTAACGTAATGTTCAAATCAGCTGGATTTAAATAGTTTCGCTTTGACGGCTCTTCCAAACGTAAAATAAATACGAAATAAATTATAAATAAATCGAATTTTAGCTCAAACATCTCCTAAAGCTAATCAGTTGTAAATGTCCATCCAGTGATTACTTTCTGTAAGTTTCATCAAAATCTGTCCTGTGGTTCATGAGCTATTTTGCTAACAAACACTGAGAGTTCAGAGCTCCAGAGAGCAGGAGGCCGTGCTGCGACAGAGTGAGTCTGAGCAGAGGAGGCTTCTGTCGGACACATGAGCTGGGAACGGTCGGTGGACCCTAGCGGCCGAAAGTGTCTGCCTTAGACAGAGGCTGGTCCGTCCTGAGGACAGAACCCCCAAACCCAAAGTGAGCCGTGTGGTGTCTGCAGTTCAGTCGAGGAATGTTCAGACCTCTACAGTATATTGGAGAAACTGAAACAAACGTGGCTCAACACAGGAGAACAGTGCTTCAGGACCACTCAGTGGTCCACTTACACCTCAAGAATAATGGACACTCTGCTGAGGACCAGCAGGTCCAGATGTTGGACAGAGAGGACAGATGGTTTGGGAGGGGGGGTGAAAGAAAGCCAGTAATGTTGAACGAGAGAAGAAAACAACCAAACAAAGGAGGAGATCAAAACCTACCGAGCAGCATTAATCCTGATTCCCTGTTAGTTTCACTCTAATTCAGACCTTCAAGATGTGACCCAAACATCTCTCTGAGAGCCAGACCAACCAGGAGCCTGATGACCCCCCGTTGTGAGGGGCGAGTACAGGTAGTTTTAGTCTGATCTGCAGGTGAATCGAGGACCTTAACGGGGCCTCTCAGGCAGTTCTGTAAGTCTTGGAGCTCCACGCTCTCCAGCCCTTTTTAAACTGATGCAGCCTCCTAGCCTGGCCCTCGCCTTCCTGCACAGCTCCGCTCAATTCTCATTTCCCTTCACTGCACAGTCTGGGACTTCTCTCATAGACAACGATTTCTCCGGTAGATTTTTGACCGGACCAATCAGAGAACAGAAGGGGCGGAGTTTTTGGCCCCTAACCCACGCCCCCACCTGTCCCAGCGCAGCCAGCGAGCAGCCGCATGTTCTCATTCAAAGCGATGCAAAGCGATGCAGGACTGTTGTATAAATGACACAAATGTATTAATCTCCCCTTCTTAATCCCTTATCTGGAGTTTTCTTTTGTTTTTTTGGCCAAAAGTCAAGTGTTCGCTCCCTCCTCCTCCTCTCCCTCCGCTGATAAGGAAATGCCCCCACCTGTCCCAGCGCGCAGCCAGCGAGCAGCCGCATGTTCTCATTCAAAGCGATGCAGGACTGTTTTATATGTGACACAAATTTATTAATTTCCCCTTCTTAATCCCTTATCTGGAGTTTTCTTTTGTTTTTTTCCCAAAAGTCAAGTGTTCGCTCCCTCCTCCCTCCTCCTCCTCCTCCTCCTCTCCCTCCGCTGAACAAGGAAATGCCTCAGGTTGTCACGAGAGAATTAAAGTCAGGTTTTAAGTTGCTGCCCGAGTCCCATCAGATTTCCTGGTCTTCTGGTGTGTTGGACCAGCGATCCATGGTTTTATTTTATTTTATTAGGACGTTTTATTAACATATAAACACAATATGCAACGGAGCGAGAGAAAATTCAGCAGGAGGCGGAGCTGAAGTCAAGTTCAGCAGACCACGGGGGAGCAGCCATCAGCAGAGGCCACGCCTCCAGCAAGAATTGGTTGTTAATGGAGAAAGTCCAGACCCTTGTCTGAAGCGAAGTGAAGGACAGGATCTGGTTTTAACCAGGCTAGCAGCCTCCAGGATGGGAAGAGAAATGTCTTCAGCTACAGAATAGAAGTCCAGTTGTTTTGGTTTTTAAACAAAAATGAAATGTAAAAGAAAACCTTCTTTCTCCAGGCGATTTTTGTTTAATTTCTTCACTGTGCCGTGACACTGGAAAACATATTTATAAATGATTACATGTTTTATTTGTTGGTAGAAATCCAACCTAATATTGAACGTCTTGGTCACACTGTGGCGTGGCGTGCTGTGGTTTATTAAATCAGTGTTGGTGGTAGGCAGGTTTAACCTTCTCATCTGAGCTATAAGACGTGATTCATGACCACACCTGTATGAGCTAAACCAGCTGTGGACGTTGCTGTGAGAAGCAAAAACTGCAGCAGCAGACGTTGAGTTCTGCCTGCAGGAATATGTTGAGCGATGGATGGACGTTTTCCTCATTTATCCTCGTTTATAAATCAATGATTAAGAATGCTGTTGTTCCACTTCCTGTGTGCAGTGAAGCAAACTGTTGCACCGTACCAGTGTCGTTGAAACCTTATCTTTATAATTGGTCCCTGAAGGTTTGTCTGACCTGCGGCTGGTCACGTTTCCAGCTCCACAGCCTCCTTCACCCTTTGGGGAAAATGTCCATTTATTTTTATTTATTTTAAACTTCAACTTCATCTGATTCTTGTCACAATGTTTGAGTTCTTGCCACTTCCTTCTTTGGGGAAGAGGAGACATAATTATCTCAAGTCCAGCTTTAATTATCTTTCCAACAGTTCTGAGTGCAGCTTACTGGTACTTGGGTGCCAGTTTGAGATTTTCAGGATATTTAATCTGAGACTTAAATCAAGAAGTTTATTTTATTTTTATTTTTTATTTTTTTTATCACATACAAATGTTTGAATCTTTCCTACAGGAGAAGTTTGTGGAAAAACATTTATTGCATTGACACATTAGCAGCCCGCTATACATCCATTTCTGGTGACGTTGTGGTTTGTGTTCTTGTATCTTTCCAACTATATTTTTTTCTCTAGAAGTTGTGATGTCTGTTACCGCTAAGTTTTATTTATTAAATAGCATTAGCTCATAGGCGCCTCAGACCTTCACCAGCATAATTGACATTTGCCTTGTTTGACCTCAAATAGTCATCCACTGCCAAATGTTTTCCCAGATGGTCTTTTATTTCCTTTGCACTTAAATCAATCCCGCTGAGAGCAAGCCCTTTTCATTAATCTTTCCTGCCATGATTAGTATTCAGATCTCCTTGTGCATTATGCAGCCTTGATGTGACAAAGACCAAGGATCAGAAATGGGGTTACATAACGGCACATTACATTTTTGAATGGCTAATTCCTTTACAATCTTCTTATAGTGATATTTTTTTGTTTATGATTGAGTATTTTGAGTATGTACTTCATAAATAAACTCTTACAGGAAAATGCAGCTTATTCTAACAGTGAAAGAATTTTGAGATTGGGTGCAACAGTCCAGGCTGTACAATACTAAAATATGAGCTTAAATTAAAGTGTCTGAATCACAAGTTTATTGCCAGGAAATCCTCTAGAGAGGTAGTGCGCACAGTTGCATCATATACAGTACTGTATACGGGTACTTTTTTTGCAGTGCTATGTTAAGAATGAGTAGCTGTAACGTACATCATGGCTGATTGCTCAGACACTTGTAAAAATGGGAAACCTAGAGCCCAGTGATGAATGCATGAAGAATGACGGACTGCATGAAAACACATCTAGTCTGTGCATCTTGAATAATAAATGCAGTACACTTCTCTGAGATGCAATTATAAAATGATTATTGGTGTGTTTTGGTTGTCCTAAAACCTAAATCACCATGGCTTATTTTATAAAGATAAACATATATTTTAATGCCTAATAAAGAGTGCAGAATAACATGTAAAAAAAAAGCTACAGTACAACTACATGCAATTAATCTAATTTTAATTGTGTAAAAAGGTATTTTTTTCAATAAACAATTGTTCAGTATACAGTATAAACAAACAGGGTTCAGATAATTCATTTTTTAAAATATGTTGCAACTCTTCAAAGCATAAACTTATCCATAAGTTCATTTTCCATAAGACATACGGCAAACTTTAAAACAACAACATTTAGAAAAGCAACTCACAGTTTTGTGTTTAAAGACAGAAGCGTTATTTACCAGTTTGAATGTTGCAAAGACAAGATATGGTTTTAACAGAATATTACTTGAATAATGTCTTGTGTGTGTGCTCCAGATATTGGTATTATTAAATACAAAATACCAACAACAACAATATTCTCAAATGTAATTCATGAAAGGGAGAAGCTAGGACTAAAGCCTTAAATGATTACAATTGCTCACCATGTTTCTTTTGTGAAACATCCTCAGGATATGGTCAAAAATCCCTGTCTGTCTGGAGCGAAGGCCTATTTTAGTCTGACTGAAGAGAAAGGGTTTTGGGTGGGATCAGGAGGCAACTCTGTAAACAGGAAACTTCCACCGAAGCCTTAAAAGCAACTCGGTTCAGCATGCTCAACACACGAATACCCGATCACACGTCAGGACGGACCCCATCGTACATGCCAAGATTGTTTTGAGTTATTTTACATGTTCTTCACACAGAAATCATGGCTGATCTTTTCTTTCGTCTAATATGAATTTTCTGGCATTCTGACCCGAACTGGGACTTGACCAGGAACACCATCAACTCACCATAACCAAAGATAATTATTTTATTTCACCTTTATTTATACAGGTCAGTGTTTCTCCTAGTTAACTTGCCATGGCAGGGTGCTCATCTTATCCATAATTTTTGTTGATGGGGAGGGACGGAGACATGTCTGAGCCAAGCTTGTACCAACAGTTTTTGAGCAGGGGTAGGGGGCGTTCAGCATGAGGGAAGAGGCACCTTTAGCTTTTTAGCTAGAGAGCCTGGATTTTGTGCTGCTAGTGCCATGCCAGTGCCGGGTGGGGGGGCAAGTTCGGTTTGGTAGGTGGGGTGCTCAGTTTTGTTGGTGGGGTGGGGCACCCTGCTTGTATAATGGTAGGGGAAACACTGCAGGTTAGTCTCATTTGATTTGATTTTGATTTGATGTTTATTCATTCATTTTAAAAGAACAATACAAGACAGTTTCATCAGATACAAGAATACAAGTAGGATAAAATGAAAGGAGCAGAAAGAAGATGAAATCTTATTATATCTGCCCCTTATTTCACAGTTTGTTCAACCAATGATAACCTTCAAACTACATCACAAAATGAATAATTCTACTTAATTTTACTAACTGTAATACACAAACTACATCACAAAATGAATAATTCTACTTAATTTATCTAACTGTAATACACAAACTACATCACAAAATGAATAATTCTACTTAATTTTTCTAACTGTAATACACAAACTACATCATTCTAACTGTAATACACAAACTACATCAGAAAATGAATAATTCTACTTAATTTTTCTAACTGTAATACACAAACTACATCATTCTAACTGTAATACACAAACTACATCAGAAAATGAATAATTCTACTTAATTTTTCTAACTGTAATACACAAACTACATCATTCTAACTGTAATACACAAACTACATCAGAAAATGAATAATTCTACTTAATTTTTCTAACTGTAATACACAAACTACATCACAAAATGAATAATTCTACTTAATTTTTCTAACTGTAATACACAAACTACATCACAAAATTAATAACTCTACTTAATTTTTCATTGAGTCACAACGACTCATTTTCAAGAGGCCTGTTTGGAGGGCCGAGATGGAGTAGAGATAGGGCAGCCGACCTGGGACCAGAAAGTCGCGGTCCGACTCCCTGCCATTGCCACATGTCGTGGTGTCTCTGAGCAAGACACCTCATCCCTAACTGCTCCCCAGGCGCCTACACAGCTGCTCACTGCTCCACCTGTGTGTTTCCCATGCGTGATGGGTTAAATGCAGAGAACTAATTTCACTATTGTATGGGAACATAAAATGATAACAACACAAAGCACTTTATTATTATTACTTTTTTAGACAGACAACATATAATGTGCATTCAACAAAAAGCAATAAAAAAAAATAAAAAAGGTAAAATACTAAAACATGAACATATTTGCTTAGATTTTTCTGTTGACATCAAATGTTTAAAATCTCTTAAATGAATCAAAGTGCACAGCTTCAGATCTTGTTTCAAGGTGTTCACTTCTGGTTTGAAGAAACAACACAATTACTGTACTGACTAATTATTGACTAAACAACATGTAATGCACTCATTTTCATGCTTGTAATCATCAAAATCATCTATCTTTGCAAGACTGGCTCATTTTCTGTATAATTGGTATAAAGTTATAATTTAGAGATATGATTATGTCTTTGCTGTGTTTGTGGTTTATTCACAATGTCACAGAAACATCAGTATAACAAGTAGCCAAACTGCCGCATGTAACGCGCTTTAAATGGGACTTCTCTCAAACTGCAGCGTCCCTCCAGCGAGCGTTTTGTGGCCTTCGGGGCTGGAAATGGAAACGTCCGTACAAAAGCTGTTCCCTAGCAACGAGCTGCAAGAGTGCATTGTAATTCCTGAATTACTTTATGCACAAGGT
>JBBPBX010039742.1:0-24630 GCA_038048925.1 Garcialebias charrua
CACAAAAAAATGACTTTTCTTACTTTGTCCAGCGTCTTTCAGTAATTATTGAGCAGTAACAAACTGATTACTTAACTGATTATTGATTATTTCACTGACTGTGCGTTTTTTAAAAGCATTTTTAGATGTGGCAGATGCTTTTATCATTACAGTGAAATGAAACCGTAAACACATTTGTTAGAAAAAAATGTCTATGCAATACAATGATCAATATAGCCATGTCAACAGTGTTTTATAATGTTACACACGTAAAAAAAAACAACAACAGAGAAACACCTGTTATGAAGCTATTTCTGATGTGCATGAGAATGCTCCAGCATCCACCATTCGATCTGCTCCAGTTTACCTTATCTTCTGGGATGAAGTCTTCATTTCTGCACATTAGATAATTGTTCTATTTTTTTTTAATTAGCAAATGAGTACCTGGATAACAGAGTTGATTGTGCTTGTAGCCCGACTGATTAAAATGTTAATTTAAATGAAACAGTTTGGTTAAAATCATAACAGGTGACAAAATAAGTGTTAATTGTGCAAAAATAAATTATCAAACAATTTTATATAAAATATGTAAAATGTAAAACAAGCTTTAATAAAGTACTTTACTACAATTTACAGCTGAAGCACCATCACCATCATCACAACAACACAAATTGTGATGACATTTTAATCTGCACAAACATTTTCAACCAGAGCTCAAAATGTTTAACTGTCAAAGAAATGTGCAACGAAATAAACTAATATCCCTCTACAGGCACATTTTGAGAGAGGACGCTTCACAAAGACACAGTCAGGCCGTGTGAGACTGAAGGAGGTTCCAACCATTTGTTCATCATCCAGAATCAAATGAAAAGTCCAGCAGAACTTCCACTGACCAGTGATCACACATTGTTCTAAAGTTCCTGTTTTTACTTTTCTACATTCACCTTATAATCTTGCTGTTTTTGCACTTGCTGTTTTTGCAATCTTATTTTAATTTGATTAAAAAAAAAAAACCTGTATGTCTCTTTTATAACTGTCTATTGTTGTCACTGTTGTCATCATTCTTTGTTAAAATCAGCTCTGTCTTGTAAATAAGTCCTCACGGCTCAATGGGATTAACCTGTATAAATAAAGGTTGAATGAAAAAAGTAAACTTTGGTACGAAAGGTGTTAAATAATACACGTCACATTTTTTATTGAACAATAATCTTCATGCTAACAGTACCATTGTAATTTCAGAGATTGAGGAAAAATAGAAGTGAGGTGAGTGAGATGAGGGAAAGATGAAAATGTAGCCTCAGAGGACAGGGATGATGATCCAGGATCGACAGGACCAGGAGGAGGTATCAACAGGACCAGGAGGAGGTATCAACAGGACCAGGAGGATGGATCAACAGGACCATGAAGATGTATCAACAGGACCATGAAGATGTATCAACAGGACCATGAAGATGTATCAACAGGACCATGAAGATGTATCAACAGGACCATGAAGATGTATCAACAGGACCATGAAGATGTATCAACAGGACCAGGAGGATGTATCAACAGGACCAGGAGGAGGTATCAACAGGACCAGGAGGAGGTATCAACAGGACCAGGAGGATGTATCAACAGGACCATGAAGATGTATCAACAGGACCAGGAGGATGGATCAACAGGCGATGCAATCAGGGAACAGAGATGAAAAACCTGAGGGAACAATTACAACACAAAAAAATTACAAAAGCAGGATAGAAGAACTTCAGACATGAAAATTAACACAGTCCTGTGAAGAAAAATGTTAATGGAAAATAAATACTGACATTTTTTTTTTACTAAGGATCAAATGAAGAAGAATAACTTCCCAGTTCCATCTGATAGTTTAATCATTAAAAAAATTGTTACTGTTCTACAATTTATTGATGCCGTCTCAGCTCAACTTGATAATAATATAATAATAATAAACTTCATTTGTATAGCACCTTCCTACAATGCCTTGCATTGACCAAGGTGCTTAACAGGACAGAAAATATAAAAACTGGTACAATAAATCAGTGAAGATAAAATAAAAACAGCAGCAATAAAAGGAGGTAATGGAAATAAAAATACTACATACCAAAGTAATAAAAGTTACACACTGAAAGCTTTTCTGAACAAGTGGGTCTTCAGTCTGGTTTTGAACAGAGTCAGATCAGAGGTGGCACGCAGCTCAAGGGGGAGACTGTTCCAGGCTTTTGGGCCGGCAACAGAAAAGGACCGGTCTCCCCATTGTTTGTACCTTGAGCGAGGCACCTCCAGCAGGTGTTGACTGGCAGATCGTAAATCTCTGCTGGGCTGATGGACTTTCAAAAGTTCTGAGATGTAGAGAGGTGCAAGTCCATTCAGAGCTTTGAAAACAACTTGACCCATAACTAATAATATAAAACTATAATGTAAATTAACAGTTCTGCAGTAAATACCAACTTTGTGAAGGTTATGGTTTTAAAGTAATTTTATTCAAACATCTTGATTAAGATATTATTGTTTAAGACAGAAAATTGTACCTTTGTGATACTTTGCAACATTCAAGTCATTCTCCTGTAGTTCACCTGGAAAACATAAAAAAATACTCATCTCCACGATCACGTTTCTTTAAAGATAGTGTCACAAATTTATGCTGCAGTCTTTGACAAAAGATCTATAACTTTAAATTAACCACGTCAATCTCTCAGGAAAAAAAAAGGCTATATTTTGAGAGTTCAGTGGAATTACCATTAAAGCTTCAGTATGTAGCTTTTTTTATGAACATATTTCTTCACTCTGTCACTACCTCCTGACAGACTGATGTTAGCCAGGTAATCTCTGAAAAAAAATTAAAAAAAAATATTGTCCCCTTGCTTCTCCAGGTGGTAAATAAGCATTTCTAAAAAGAAAAGGTGACCCGCCATTTTCCAGCCAATAAAAACAGAGTTTGTAACCAGCCAATAAAAACAGAGCTTGAATTTGAATCAGCCAATAAAAACAGAGCTTGAATTTGAAATTCAACAGACCACAAGGGGGCAGAGCCACATATGGCTCTGAGGGGGAGGGATCAGAATGCTTTGCCTGTTGAAAATATTTCTAAGTGCTGCTGTTCTACAGAAACTGCATACTGAACCTTTAAAAAAAAACTTTCAAAATTGAAGCTGTACTAAATATTTTAAAACGCTGAATTAGACAGAAATAGATCAGTTTACACCAGTCATGATTGCAGAGCTAGCTGCTGTTAAAACACAACTACTGTAGCTAACTAACATGTTTAATGAAGAAAAACTGTCGACATGAAGTATTAATGTTGATAAAATGGTACAGAACAGTCAGCTAACGCTTCACAAGGGCAAAAGAAATTTGTATTTTTATCAACTTACCGGAGAAAACACGTCTGAAACATCAACAATGAACGACGTTTGATACTAGCAGCGCTGCTGTTTGAAACAGTTCTTCCGGAACAAATCGCCCCCTCCATGACCCACGTGACTTCCGCATTCCATTCTTACAATGGGAGTCTATGGGAGTGTCGCAACTCTCTCTATATAGGGCTCTGGGTCAGTGAAGAGCCTTTTGTCATGCAGCATCCAGTTGAAAGAGAGAGACACGAAGAAACGATAAAGCCGATAAATGAAAATGAGGTCAATATTTTTTATTTATCATGCGATTAATTGAAATATTGTTTATCGCGACAGGCCTAACAGTACTGTATGTGCATCTACAAGATGATCAATCAAAGTCAAAGTTTCTTTGTTTGTCATACACACCACATGTGGTACATGTGGTGGAATGAAATAGTGTACACAATGTCCCAGTTACATCCAACAAAAGTATAAGTTGTAAAGAAAAACAGTAACACTAATCCTGTTTCAGACCTAACCCTAACCTAATTCTACTATTTTACACAGACTGAGCTAAAATTTGGTTTGGTGGTAGATAAAACTTATCCTCAATACATAATCTGCCCACTGCGCATTGTACAACATCATTGCTTAAAAACGTTGGCATCAACTGTTAAAAGCAACACTGTCTGTCAGATAGCAAAATATCTTGTGAGTCAGTGGACATAAATCAGTGAGGAGAGTTATATTGCCAATTTAGGAATGAACAAAGAAAACAGCTATTGTAAAAACAGAGTGGTAAATTTTTAGGCAATGAAGTGGCAGTACACGTTCTTATATCTGTACTCTGCATCTTTGCATTGCATCTAAGAGCTGTTGCTTAAACACAATACAGTAGCAAGAAAAAACAGCAAAAACCCACTCATGTAATCTTTTAGATCCTTGAAAAATGCCTGGGGGTGTTCAAGAGTCTGGTGTGTTTGGTTGAAATGTGCCTGAAGGTAGTAAACTCAGAACTGTAGGACACAGGATCAAAGGCAAACATGACCTTACTTCTTAATGAGCTCATATATATTCTTGTTTATTACTCAAACATTTTTTTTTTTTACCTTGATACTTTGCTCTTACTTTACTCAGTTTAGTTTGCCTCAAGTGGAGGAGTTCAAGTATCTGGGTGTCTTCTTGCATGATGGTACTGTAGTAGGATGGAGCGGGAGATACTTGTAGATCGATGGAATGGGGCTACATCCTCAGTAATGAGTGCATTGCTTTGGTCTGTCATGGTGAAAAGAGAGCTGAGTCAAATGGCAAAACTCTCAATTTACTGGTATGTTCCAACCCTCACTTATGGTCATGAAGTTTGGATCATGACTAAAAGAATGAGATACTGGATACAAGCGGCCAAAATGTTTTCCTTCGCAGGGTGGCGGGCTCAGCCGGAGAGAGGAGCTTTGTCATCCGGGGAGAGCTGTTGCTCCTCTGCATCGAAAGGAATCAGTCGATGTGGTTCAGGCATCTGATTAGGATGCCTCCTGGAAGCCTCCCTTTAGAGGTTTTCCAGGCATATCCCACTGGTAGGAGGCCCTGGGGAAGACCCAGATGTCGCTGGAGGGATTCTGTATTTTCTCTAGCTTTGGAATGTCTCCAAATCCCCCAGAACGAGCTGAAAAGTGTCACTGGGGAGAACAATGTCTGGGTTTCTCTCCTGGACCTGTTGTCTCTGTGAACTGATTATAGATAAGGGGTAAAAGATGGCTGGATGGATATACAGTACTTTGATTTATTCACTAGTTTTACATTTTTATCCTTCCATTTGATGGTAAATTCAAACAGCATAGTCTCAGAGCTGGGTAAGCTAAAGTCACAGGCAAGCGCAGCTGCCATATATTGTCAAGATCTATGACACCCTGTGTGATACTGGGAGCTATAAGAGCGCAGTGGGTAAGACATCAATCTTATCAGACACCAAAACCAAGCCAGACCAATCAGAAGCCTTACTAAAAGTTATGGGAAGAGGCAAAAGTTTAATGGCAGCTATTTCAGCATGTACCTAGTCTGACAGAGGCTTTTTGTGTCAAGAGACCTGTGAAAACCCAAGTAAGTCACTGCATCAAGTAAACGAGTTCAAGTGTCTTGGTAACTTGTTCACATGTAATTCAACGGGAGGAAGCAAATGTAGAAAAATGGGGCAAATGTTTCTTTATGGATTACATGTGCTGCACTGGTCTGCAGTGCTGAAAAGGGAGCAGAGTGAAAGTGAAGCTTTTGATTTACTGGCCCATAAATGTTCCAAACCTTTACCTGTCGTCGTTACAATTTGGTCATGAATGACGAATTGAAACTGCAGTTCCAAGCAGCTGAAACACACATTTATTGAGAGAATCTGGGCAAAGAAAGAGTTCAGAGTGGAGCCACTGTGCTTCAGCTTTAAACATAAGTCAACTAAATTGTTTTGGACATCTGAATAGAACACCTTTTGGTGGCCTCTATTTATTTTAAATTTTTATTTTATTTCACACATTCTTCTGTGAGGAGATGATGGGCCAGACCCAGTACAGTACTGTACTTGCTGGTGGGGAATACATATCCCTTCTCGCCTGGGAACACATCAGGATGCACGAGTTGCTAGGGATGGGTATGTCTGGCAATTTTTCTGTTACCTTGAATAAATTGATAACAACTGAATGAATGAATTGATCCCACATACCAGACTGACTATGAAACAGATATTTTCTTTTGCTTTTAAGTTCAATACATCTTTATTTTTAATCAATACATCCTTTAGATTAAAAATCAGCAGAGACATTATGGCAGCTTAATTTAATTGTCAAGGCTATGGGAAGTAGAGGAGTAGAGGGTGCTGCAGCCTAACCCCCCCCCCCCCATACACACACACAATGATGGATGCCAGTGCACATGTATGTCCGAATGCATAGTCAAAGGATTACAGTAATAAGAAAAAAAGAATAAAAATAAGTTTTATCAAATTCCAAATGCTTTTGACATTTATGATTTCTGTAAATCCATTGTGTAGTACTGTTAGTTTATATTTGTGTGCAAAGTTTTACAACCACATAAAAAAACCCAGGTAAAACCGGAGCAAGTTAGCATTAGGTTATGATTTAAATGGTATACATACTGTCTTTCCAAACTGTAAAGAATATTTGTCAATTTCATATTAAGATAAGGCAACATGCACAGCTATTGTGCATTTCACTGCGTATTTTGTGGATATGGGTGAGTCTAAAAAAATTAACACATGCCCAGAACATCCTCCAACTGAAACACCTCCTCAAGTTCAAGTTATGAAGCAGGTAACAGTACAATGAAATGTTTGAGATGAGAAAAAAACAATTTGACTTGCTAAAAGCAAAGAACAAACAAATGAACAAGAAAATACTAAAGCATGTATCTGAAAAAGCTAAGTCTGGTCCTCTGGACATTCTAAAAACAAAACAAAAAAAGTAGAATGTCCAGAGGACCAAACTTAGCTTTTTTAGATTTTTCTACCTGGATTATTGAGCATGCATCAGGGTACTAAAGCATGTAATAAGGGTACAAAATAAAGTACCAAAAAGTGAAAAAGTAAAATACAATATTTACAAGGTCCTAAAGAGAGATAGTAAACAACAACAACAACATGGTAGAATATAACGGTGCAAGTAGGATGAATTTGTATGAATAGGTATTTCAAGGTAGTAATATAAGCTAAAATGCACATGATACATATTGCACATAACTAATAAGCTACACAGGTTGTGTGACAGATTAATGCACAGGTACCATTGAGATTGAATTATGATGGTAAGGTAGTAACATACATGATACCACATACAGCAGCAATAATCATTAGCTGTCACAGATGTGGCTTGGTACAATGTTATTGTTAAGGAGGAAAGACAAAACGTTTCTACATTTTTTTTTAATGTCCAGAGGACCCGACTTAACTTTTTTAGATGTTATTGTCAATAGTTCAGTATTATTTATCGAGAGTTTAGTAATCTGACAGCTTGTGCGTAGTAACTGTCTGAGTTTTTTTGTGTGTGATGGCAGATTCCTGTACCGTCTGCCTGAGGGTAGTAGACAGAAGAGTCCTTGTGCTGGGTGGGTGTGGTCCTTAAAGGCTGAGTTAGACTCGCGCTTTGGTCCGCAGGCTGGAGCGCGCGCGCTGCGCGTGCACTGTGCCGTGCGGCGAAATGCGTTTACAGTGTCGCCTCTGTGTTTATAGTTGTCGCACGGTGGCGCATGGCAAAGTGCTGTTCTTTTACCGACCAGCAGGTGGCAGTACCCTCTAAAACCTGTGCATATGTTGCAAGAAAGGTGTAGAAGAAGAAATCTACCGTAGAAGAAGAACTGTTTGAAATCACACAACAAAAACAAATAGCTTTCCGCTCGCGTGCTGAACTGTTGTCTTTATTTGCGGCTTTAATGCATGGAGTCAGCGGAGGAGAAAGCGATCACGTGACTTTTGGCGAAAAAACAAAAGAAAAGTCCGACTCCAGATCAGGAACGAAGGAGAATTTAATACATTTTGTGTCACAAAACATTCCTCCATGCGTCGCGACTCCGTCTCCACGACCACAGCGGCGCAAACAGCTGCAGGCTCCGGCGTGAAGAGGGTGAAGGCTGTCGGTGAGGACCTGTCAATCAAATCGTAGCGCCCACCGCGCGCGCATAGGCTTGCGGAGTTTCAAAAATTCAGAGGTGCACGACACGCGCTAATCCCACGCGCGGGGCCAACGCGCAGGGGCGGGGACTGTGAAATTGCGTCACTTTTGGAGCGCGCACCCTCGCGCGCTGCGCGACGCGTCGAGTATGAATCTAGCTTAATGATGCTGTGTGCTTTATGCAAACATATGCTGTGGTAGCTGTCCTGGATGGTGTGGAGGCTGATGTGGAGGCCCCATGGCTATAAAAATTATTTAAGTACAATCTGTCTTCAACACTTTCAATACTAAGGCATACCTTGGTTGTGGCAGTTGCTTTTGTTCAACAAAGCAAACAAAAAAAATTACTTTCATAAAAAGTTCTTCTAGTAAAAAATGTTTGGACATATTGTTGAAAAGCTTTATTTTACTGCCATTGTTACGGTCAATATTAATTTTCCAAGAAACACAACAATTAGCTAACTTTAAAGAATCACAGCTAACATGACACACTCTGATAAGCCACACCAAATATATTTAAAAATGTTAGCCTACAAGGAAACAATTCTGAGCTCATTTAAAGTTACCATCTGCTTCCACAGTATGGAAACGACTCATTTTAACCCCATGCTTTTACATCCTTCTGAGCTCTAACAACTAGAAAAGCGAAACAAAAAGAACAAAACTTCTCTTTTTTTAAGCATGTGGGCACAACATTCCCAGTGACAAATGAACCTCCTTTCTTTATTTCCAAACAAGCAACCAACTGGGGCTGAACCAACAGAATATTAAGTAAAACAGCAATTGATTTTCCTCCCGTGGAGTGCACAGAACAAAGATTAACCCACTCACCAAGAAATCCTCCCCACAGCTTATCACGCAGCCCATTCAGGCATCTCAAAATATGCATCCAACTCAACAACAGACGGGGAAAACAAAGCTACAGTATCAGTTTCATACAGGGAGAGGGAGGGGTCACGAGCTTCATTTCTCTCCACTATCTGCCTTTCTTTAATGATAATGCTGCAAAAGTGACAAGCATGGATGCAATGGCGGTCTTCAGTCTGCTAATCAGCAGGATGACACACAGGACTCATCTCCCACAGGTAGTCATCTTAAAGATGATGCAAGCATAGGGCTGGGTACCTTTTCTAAATAAAAAAAAAATCTGTATTAGTGTACCTTCACTTCGGTGCTGGTTCCTGGATGGTTCTTTTTTCTGTACCAATGTTGTAATTAATATAAATTCTAACAATAATAAAATTACGTTACACGTTACAGTACAAATAGTGAGTTTTATTTTTGTACTTTTGCATTTTCTTATATAAAAATAAACAAATAATTTCCAGGTCAAAAGAACAGTTGCAAACCAGGACACATCAGTGTCTAATGCTCACTGCTACATACTGAGGACCTTTTCACTTAACAGTTTTTCTTCAGAAAAATCAACATGCCTGCTTTCTCTGGACACAAATAAGTCCGCTCCTGGCTGATGGTGTCTCCAGCAGTAGAAAATGTTCGCTCTGAGGGTGTGGATAATGTTTGCACACACAGATACCTGGTTGTCAAGTTCGATAGCATTAGCATAGTGTCCCTCACATTCCACCACCAGGTAGCTGGAGATTCACTGAGGTTAGTGTTGATGGCAGACTTCTTTCTGTACCTCTGTGTCTCTTCCTGAATCTTCTCTGTGGTTTTCTGGGATTTAGGGCTCTCATCATCTCCCTAATTGACATTAGAACACAAAACATCAACAATAACACGGTTGTGTTATTGCTCAAAAACCATTATCTAGGCTGAGAGATAAAGGCTTAACTGGTCAACAATATCTTTTACAGCTTAATTACCTCCACCATGGAGCCTCCACTATAGAAAAAGGCACCAAAGTTTAACAACAAAGTTTGTGAATGTCCTGTTGCCCCCGCATCTCGTTTTTCTTTTATCTGTCTCTGTCCTCCTCACATCAGGGTCAGAGGCTCCGTGAGGAAACCATAAACAAATAGTGAACATTAGGTGAACTGTTTAACCAGCTGACCATGGATGAGCACATTTTTACAAGCTATGTTCTATCTGTTACTGTCAATCTTTTGGTAGCTTTAGATTTTAGCTAGCTACATAGATAAAATAAAACTACACACTAACATCTTAAAGTTAGCGTTACATGGATCCTAGTTTAACTCGCCGCGATGCATGTATTAAACTGTAGTAACATTAACAAACGTAAACTTACCAGCTGAAATCCCAGACACAGCTCTGTCCTCAGAGTTCTTTGATGAAGAGTAGTCCAGTCGTGGAATGTTGAATCAGGCCGTTCATGCTCGCTATCACTCACAATCTGACTTTAACGCTGAGAGAGGAGGAGGAGAGGCTGTGGTCCTTGTCTCTCCTTGAAGACAAACACGGAGCAACTTTCAGCTCATAAATTCAAGCCGTTCGATGCCACACGCGCTGCACAAGTGAACCCCATCTGTGGGCGTAACCAGCATCATAGACATACAGCTATATGGCAGCTCTATACAGCTCTGGGTGTAAAAACGTAGTCTGTTTGCTATATGTCTGCGTTTACCTGCCTGCAGACTGAGAACACGTGTCATGTTACAGCCAGTACCGAAACTTGACACAGAAAGAAGAGCCATGTTTCAATACATATACCGACCGAAGCTGTTCGGTCGGTGCCATAAAAGAACTTTGGTTCGGTATAAAGCCCTATGCAAGCAACACTGTTACGACCGAAAAACAGTCAAAACATATTCATGGACACTGAACACAGAAGAAGTTTTAACAGAAATTTTATTGACTGAAACTAAGGACGACCAAGCTGGTGAGGTCCCTTCTGGCTTCTCCCACCAGGCCTGGAGCGTCTTCTCCTGGAACAGCGCCCTAAAAAAAACTAAAGAAAGAAAGTACAAAGGAAAGATGGACAGGTGAGTCTGGCCAAACATAAGAAAACGCCACCCAGGCAAACCCAACCCCAATATAGGGCCGTAGTGCTTTCCCAGGTGACGATCTACCTATAACCCAATAAGGCCCTCACTAACCAAAAGTAAAAATACGAAATAAATACGAAAACTAGGCTACCAACCCTCACCTGTCAAAAGTACAAAATAAAAAGACAAAAAAGACAAAAAAGAGAAAAAAAGCGATTAACAGTCCCTCTCACAGTGGACCACAGTTGTCCTCCTTTAGGACAGCTGAACAAACACTGTCCTCAGTGTCCCTCAATTAAGCCTCCTAGGCTCCAAACATAAACACACTCCTCCTAAGTCCAAGGTTTAGTTACAGCCAACACTTAAGGTGCCTTAACCTACACAACACTCTGCTTTAGGTAGCCAGAGTCACTTTAGAGCTCAAAACCGCTCAACTATTACTCCCCCTGGAGCACGCACACTAACAATCAGAGAGGGTGGAGGTCTCCCTGTGTTAGTACATCACACAGCTCTTCAGCTGTCTCTCAACACTCGGTTGATTACCTTTAAAGTGTCTTCAACAAGAACTTGTTCCACAAGTCCAGCTTCCACACTTGATCAGCAAGCCAGATCCTCAAGTCTCCACATTGCTCAAGGCACTGCCTGTGAAATATAAAGGCAGGAGCTGCAGGTGAACACCTGTGCTACCCAATTAAGCCTGATTAAGGACTGGCTGAGTTTAAAAAAAAAAATAGTTCTTCCTGAACCAGCAGGCTGCAGCAGACTGCAGCAGCAAAAAAAAAAAAAAAAAAAACCAGGAGGGAACAGTCAGCTGATAGACTGTTGTTTTTTTTAAACACATTAAAAACTCTGGGATACATAAAAAACACAGTCCAGCAACCTACAAGACAGGACGTCAAGTGCACCGCAGTATGGTAGTACTGACGGGAGCTCCTCTTTGACTCACTTTTTTTTGTTCCTGTTCTTTTCGTTTTAACTTTTTTTTGTGGATACACTGCACACCATGCTACGAGTATGACCACAATGCACATTTGGAGTTTTGTGTGTCACTGCCTTGCCATCCTGCTATTGTGGTTCTGTTCCCAGCCCCATTCCAGCCTCAGGCTCAGGCTCCGGCCTGTCATGGCGGCCGTCTCCATGATCCTCCATCTGCCTGCATGGACTGAACTCCCCGGAACAGTTCAGTTCTTTGTCTAAACCTAGGATGTTCTGTGTGTGCCAGACCCAGTTCTGGAGGGCAGTCATCGTCCGTTGCTGTGGCCATCCTTATCATCATGCTGCTAACGGGACCGCACTGCTAACAAGACCACGCCACTAACATAATCAAACTGCTAACAGTATCATGCTGCTAACAGAATCACACTTCTAACAGTACTGCTAACAGAAACACACTGCTAACAGTACCATATTGATAAAAGAACCTCATTGCTGACATAATCACACTGCTAACAGTACCATGCTGCTTTCTTTTACGACAAATGTCAATGTCAGGAGCTTCATACTTCTAGATTAGCCTGGCCCTCGCCTTCCTGCACAGCTCCGCTCAATTCTCATTTCCCTTCACTTCACAGTCTGGGACTTCCCCCATCCACAAGGATTTCTCCGGTAGATTTTTGTTCGGACCAATCAGAGAACAGAAGGCGGAGTTTTGAACGACGTCGACTGACGTCGTCATTCAAAATGGCTGCCGCCACGAAGGAATTTTCAATAAAACAAGGTAAAAAACTATTATTTCTCTGCTGAGAAAAATATATTTCTTAGCTGACGTTATATCAGAAGTGTTCCTGAGCAATCAGAGAGCAGAAGGCGGAGTTTTGAACGATGTCGACTGACGTCGTCATTCAAAATGGCTGCCGCCACGAAGGAATTTTCATCAAAACAAGGTAAAAAACTATTATTTCTCTGCTGATAAAAAATATATTTCTTAGCTGACGTTATATCAGAAGTGTTCCTGAGCTTAACAGTTCCTAAATCAATTCACGAAATGGTCAAATCTGCTGGATTTAAATAGTTTCGGTTTGACATTTTCCAAACAGCCTCGGGTGCGCTACGAAAATAAATGATAAAAAATCGAATTTTATCTCAAATGTTTTATCTAGGCCAACAGTCAGTAAATTAGAGCCATATAATTACACACTGGTGGCAGAAAAAATATCCACCGAGTGGTTTCTGAGCAATTTATCTGATAGCCTGGACCTCGCCAGGCTAAACTAACAAAACTCCGCCTTCTGTTCTCTGATTGGTCAATTCAAAAATCTCCAGGAGAAATCGTTTTCAATGGGAGGAATGCCAGACCCTAGTCTGAAGCGAAGTGAAGGACAGGGTGTGGTTTTAACCAGGCTACTTCTAGATATACTTTTTAGACTTTTTTACATTTTTACTAGCCTGGTTAAAACCAGACCCTTGTCCTTCACTTCGTTTTGGACTAGGGTCTGGGATTTCTCCCATAGACAAGGATTTCTCCGGTCGATTTTTGACCGGACCAATCAAAGAACAGAAGGCGGAGTTTTGTTAGTTTAGCCTGGCGAGGTCCAGGCTATTCAGATAAATAGCTCAGAAACCACTCGGTGGATATTTTTTCTGCTACCAGTGTGTAATTATATGGCTCTAATTTACTGACTGTTGGCCTAGATGAAACATTTGAGATAAAATTCGATTTTTTTATCATTTATTTTCGTAGCGCACCCGAGGCTGTTTGGAAAATGTCAAACCGAAACTATTTAAATCCAGCAGATTTGACCATTTCGTGAATTGATTTAGGAACTGTTAAGCTCAGGAACACTTCTGATATAACGTCAGCTAAGAAATATATTTTTTCTCAGCAAAGAAATAATAGTTTTTTACCTTGTTTTCATGAAAATTCCTTCGTGGCGGCAGCCATTTTAACTGACGACGTCAGTCGACGTCGTTCAAAACTCCGCCTTCTGTTCTCTGATTGGTCCGGTAATCCGCCTTCTGTTCTCTGATTGGTCCGGTCAAAAATCGACCGGAGAAATCGTTGTCTATGGGAGAAATCCCAGACCCTAGTCCAAAGCGAAGTGAAGGACAAGGGTCTGGTTTTAACCAGGCTATATTTTTACTGCTATACTTACGATTTATGATTGTATCATATTTTTATTATTTTATTTTATGCTAATATTTATTAAATGTTTAACTATTGTTGCACCAGGGGGTTTGAGAGTACTGAAATGTCAATCTGGTGTATGTCTTATACATATTACAGTTTTGAAAAAAAAAAGCTGACTTTGACTTGACTTTGAAAAGAACCTCACTGCTAACAGAACCACGCTGCTAACAGAATCACACTGCTAACAGTACCATGAAAAAAGATCCCCACTGCTAACAGAACCACGCTGCTAACAGAATCACACTGCTAACTGTACCATGGTGCTAAACGAACCACACTGCTAACAGAATCACACTGCTAACTGTACCATGGTGCTAAACGAACCACACTGCTAACAGAATCACACTGCTAACTGTACCATGGTGCTAAACGAACCACACTGCTAACAGAACCACACTGCTAACAGTACCATGGTGCTAATGGGACCATGTTGCTAATATATGCTGCAGTAAATGTATTTATTTTTCACTTTTGGCACCTTGTTTTTGTAATTTCGTCGCATGCTTAGTTTTTTTTTCCCTTTCTTTTTTCTTTTTCTTTTTTGGCGAGACAAGATGGTTCTTCTCGCTTTGAGCATTTCATTGCATTGTTGACCTTTTTATTAATATGCATATGACAATAAACCTAAACCTAGGAGTGTGTTTCTGAGAACTCTCAGGGAAATCTCGTATTTGTTCAAATATGGCCAACTTTTAATAAAACATGATTTCACAGCCAAAAGCAAATGGTTTAATTCAAAACCCTCCAAACTCCAAAACATAACAAATACATTGTCAGGAACTGATGGTGACTCAGCACAATGTCAGAGGAGGGTAAAGTTATAAAGATGTCAGCGTGGACGTCACACTTTTGTTTGACAAGGGCATCTCCTCTCTCTGACTGAGGACAAAGGCTGCTCATTGGAGCTATATGGCAATCAGGAGCCTAAATTCAGCCACACCTTGGCTTCTGACAAGATGAATTTACTTAATAATGAGAGAAGCTGAGATTTATGGATAATGACGAGGTGAGTCTCAGCGGACATCGGGCTCTCGATTCCAGCCAAATCCACTGACTCGCAAAGCCTTCTCTGTCACACCTCTTCACTCTTGTCACTAAACTGGCAGCGAAGGCAGTTTTTCTGATGAGCTCTGCTCAACTCAGTATTTTCAGTCCTTGTGCCAAGAAGAAAAAACCGTGGAAGAAATATTTGGACAGCCATGGTAGAGAAATACCCCTCCTCTGTTTCCACTTACAAACTTATCTAGTATAAGTCAAAGAAAAGTGCTGTGAATGCAGCAGAAAACATGCATTCCAGGTTGCCAAGCATATATTTTTCTTTCATGTTTGGTCATTTAATTGCAATAAAGAGATTCATATTTTAAGGGAATTGTTTCTAATCTAGAGCACATTCAGAGCAGAAAAATGACACTTTTTGTGAAAAAAGCAGAGTTTTCAAATTCCAAAATGATGGCTGGAAGCTATGGGGTGTCATTTGTAAAGTTGCACGGTCAAAAAAATAACAGCAGTGTTTTTGGTTTATTTAGCATTTCATAAGAAAAACATTTTTTTTCCAAAGTCATATTTTCACCATGTTATTCATACATTTATAAATGTCATAGTTTAAAAAAAAAACATTTACAAGCCAAATATTTTGTTTACAAACTAAAAAGTAAACTTGCAAGTTAAATATTTAGGTGTAAACTAAATATTTAGGTGTAAAGTAAATATTTAATTTACAAGCTAAATATTAATTAAAAACTAAACATTTAATTTTCAAACTAAATATTTATTGTCCAAGTTAAATATTTAATTTTCAAACTAAACATTTAATTTCTAAGCTAAATATTTAATTCTTAAACTAAACAATTTATTAACTAAATATTTAGCTTGGACCTAAATATTTAAATAGCTAATTAGCTAGCAAGTTAAATATTTTGGTCCTAGCTAAATATTTAGTTAGCAAATTAAATATTTATTTTGGAAATTAAATGTTTAGTTAGGAAAATAAATATGTAGGTACTGTACAAGCTAAATTTTTAGTTAACAAATTAAATGTTTAGTTTGGAAATTAAGTGTTTTGTTTGGAAAATAAATGTTTAGGTCCTAGCTCAATATTTAGTTAGCAAATTAAATATGTAGTTTAGGAAATAATTGTTTAACTTAGAAATTAAATATTTAGCTTGTAAATTAAATGTTTAGTTTAGAACTATGACATTTATAAATGTATGTATAACATGGAGAAAATATGACTTTAAAAAAACTTTTTTTCTTATGTAAGACTAAAATATTGTTGTTAATTTTAGACTGAGTAACTTTACAAACGGCACCCCAAAGAGCTTCCAACTGCAGAGTAGATCTTAAAGATGATAAACAGAAGAGCATTTAAAAAAATACATTTTACGTAATTTCATATATTTTAAACAATTGTGTTTATATACTTGGCTAGAAATGTTAAGCTAAAAACATATTTCTTGTAAATGTGCATTAAAAAGTGTTGCAAGGATAAACAGCTGGATATATGAATGAATAGATGCTTTGCGTTCTCAAGTCAGTTATTTAGAAACTACGGCTTCACTTAAACAAAAAAAAAAAAGCACAATCAGATACATTTTTTAATTCTTACGTATATTAAAAGAAGCACCAGCATATTAAAAGAAGAAGAAGGGGGAAAAAAAAAGGTTAAACTTGGTGGAGCAGAGGAAAAAGCAGAGAGAACACAGCAGGGTTCTTCAGTTATTACTGAATCCCGGCCAGAAAAGGATTTACGTTTTATGTGAGCGAAGCAGCTTCTCAGTTATATCATTCCCCAGCAGGCTCATTTCCTCCACAACTTCATCCCATGGTGTTTTAAGACAAAGTTTTGTGCTGTATGTGTTAATCATGGCTTAAAAGGAACAGTCAACACAAAGTGTGCCTACATACATGTCTCTGGAAAATAATGAAAAATGGAATGTTGCAAAAGACATTAAATAAAAATTCTTTTACTTTTTTAAGGGGCTAACTATAACAAAGCTATTCCTGCTTTGAAGGGATAGTCTGATTAGGTTTGAAGTCATGCTCTGTCAAAAAACATCTGTATATGTATATGTGTAGAATTTTACCAGGTGTGACATCAGAGAAATAAAGAGAGTAGAGAAAGAAGCGAAAGTTTTTGTCCAAACTAGGATAACTGCAAGCAAATCAAGGATTAATCATTTATAGAATTTTGAAACAAGTCTCTCAAAAATAACTTATTAGCTACATTAGTGATAGGGTTTGCATGAAGCCATTTGTTTAGTCTGCTGCAATTTTCTCATTAAAACAACATCCGTGTCAATACATCCAAAAAAGGCTAAAAACAAAAACAAGCTCAGTCCTCACCTCCTTCTACAGGTGTGCAGTGGAGAGCATCCTGTGCTCCAGCATCAACGTGTCGCATGGAGGCTGCACAGCTGCAGAAAGAAAAGCTCTACAGAGAGTGGTGAAGGCTGCACAGAAGTCTGTTTGAGTCAGTCTCCTCACCATTACAGACATCTACACCTCCAGATGCAGGAAGAGAGCCACCTGCATCATGAAGGATCCCACTCACCCAGCACACGCACCTTTTTGCCCTGCTCCCTTCAGGCAGGAGTTGTGGAAGTGTAGAACCACTAGACTGGGGAACAGCTTCTCTCCTCTACTGGTTCCCCTCAAGGCTGTGTTCTTTCGCCTCTTTTATTTATTTTGTACACAAATGATTGTTGCAGCCATTTCCCTCAGCGTCACATTGTCAAGTTTGCTGATGACTCTGTCATCCTGTCCCTTCTGAGCAGTGATGACCCAGACCCCGGGCCTGTGATTGGGGACTTCACAGAATGGTGTGAGTCTTCCTTTTTAAAATTAAATGTTTCTAAAACAAAAGAGATTGATTTCAGGAAATATTCTTCAGTAACATCTCCCGTGGTCATTAACGGTGAAGCTGTGGCGGTAGTGCAACAATATAAATACCTGGGAACTGGTTTTGATGATAAATTGACCTTTGACCTTCACAAGAATTCACTTTGCAAAAAGGACCACCAGAGAATGTATTTTTATCGGAAGCTTTGTGGTTTTAATGTTGATTCAACTTTTATGAGAATGTTTTATTGAGTCTATTTTAACCTTTTCCTTCATCTGTTGGTTTGGACTTTTGACCTGCAAGAACAAGAGCAAACTCTCTGGGATTGTCAACCTCCATCCATCCATCCATCCATCCATCTTCTTCCGCTTATCCGGGGTCGGGTCGCGGGGGTAGCAGCCTAAGTAGGGAGGCCCAGACTTCCCTCTCCCCAGCCACTTGGAGCAGCTCCTCCGGGGGAATCCCAAGGCGTTCCCAGGCCAGCCGAGAAACATAGTCCCTCCAGCGTGTCCTGGGTCTTCCTCTGGGTCTCCTCCCGGTGGGACATGCCCGGAACACCTCACCAGGGAGGCGTCCAGGAGGCATCCTAACCAGATGCCCGAGCCACCTCAACTGGCTCCTCTCGATGTGGAGAAGCAGCGGCTCTACTCCGAGTCCCTCCCGGATGACTGAGCTTCTCACCCTATCTCTAATGCCCCTTTTCCACCGGTCGGCTCGGGTCGGATGTTACGTCATATGTGCGTCGCAGAGACCCCCTTTCATCCTTTTCCACCGGATATTCCGTGCTGAGCCGCGCGAGATTTCTTGAGATTTTCGGGCTGGTTTCATAGGTGTACTGAGGCGAGCTGACCCGCTCCGGAAGGAGGAAGGAGGAGACTCGAGCAGTTTTCACGGAAGCAAGGGACGCGATCACTGCAGGACTTTACATGATAAACACGGTAAAAACAATTATTATTTTTTAAATTTATAGCAAAGATGGGTCTTCAGCTGAACGTGTCCTTAATAAAATCACGTACTGCTCAAAACTGCAGGATTTCAAAAAATAGGTTCGCCACGAGCAACACGCGGCGCGCGGGCGGCTTTATGTCTTTAAATGTAGCTCAATGAACAGATATAAAATATATTTCATAGCTGACTTTATAGTACGAGGGCTCCTGAGCTTAACCACGCTTTAATATTGTCACGTAGTGGTCAAATATGCTGCATTTAAAGTAGTTTCGCTTTGACTTTTTCCAAAACCTGTGCTTGCACAACGAAAATAAATTATAAAAATTCGAATTTTATTTCAAATAACTCCAACAGGATACATTTCGTATATGAACATGTTGTGATCACACTAGATTTTTTTGAAAAATATCAGCTATGTGGTTTTTGATAGAATTGATAATATGTGATACAAAGTAGAAGGGAGAAAATTAATGGTGGTAGCTTGACACATCTATAAAACATTGAATTTTATTTCAAATAACTCCAACAGGATACATTTCGTATATGAACATGTTGTGATCACACTAGATTTTTTTGAAAAATATCAGCTATGTGGTTTTTGATAGAATTGATAATATGTGATACAAAGTAGAAGGGAGAAAATTAATGGACGTAGCTTGACACATTTATGTCTATAAAACATTGAATTTTATTTCAAATAACTCCAACAGGATACATTTCGTATATGAACATGTTGTGATCACACTAGATTTTTTTGAAAAATATCAGCTATGTGGTTTTTGATAGAATTGATAATATGTGATACAAAGTAGAAGGGAGAAAATTAATGGACGTAGCTTGACACATTTATGTCTATAAAACATTGAATTTTATTTCAAATAACTCCAACAGGATACATTTAGTATATGAACATGTTGTGATCACACTGTGTTGTTTAAAAAAAAAAAACAGTTTCTGGACGAGTAGGATTCTGGACCCCGCCCACAGAAGGGGTACAAAAAAGCTGTGGAAACAGAACATAGATGTGACCCGACCCGAACTGAGCCGACCTGAGCCGATCCAACCCGAGCCGAGCCGAGCGGTGGAAAAGAGGCATAAGGGAGAGTCCAGACACCCTGCGGAGAAAACTCATTTCAGCCGCTTGTATCCGAGATACAAGGATTGTCAACATGTGCAGCAAAACTGCTGGCATAGACCTAAAGAGCCTTGCAGACCTACACAAGGTGAGGTCAGTGAATAAGGCCTGGCAGATTCTGGCAATCCCTGATCACCCACTCCATGATGAGTTCAGGCTGATTCCATCTGGACGCAGGTTTCTGCAACCCAGATGTAGAACAAACAGATTTAAAAACTCATTCATCCCTGTAGCAATCAGGTTTCTTAATACACACTAATTTTAACACTGTTACTTTAATGTCTTATTGTCTTGTCTTTATATTTGTATGTGTGTGTAAGTGCATATGTATGAATTTGTACACACCTATTGACTGGAAATCTAATTGCCCCTCGGGGATAATAAAGGAACTTAAATCTTGAATCTTCTACCCTGAGGCTGTTAGACTCATGAATATCTAACCAGGATAATCACTGTGAAAAATCACATCATGTTGCTGCTGATCTGTTTCATGTTGCTGCTGATCTGTTTCATGTTGCTGCTGATCTGTTTCATGTTGCTGCTGATCTGTTTCATGTTGCTGCTGATCTGTTTCATGTTGCTGCTGATCTGTTTCATGTTGCTGCTGATCTGTTTCATGTTGCTGCTGATCTGTTTCATGTTGCTGCTGATCTGTTTCATGTTGCTGCTGATCTGTTTCATGTTGCTGCTGATCTGTTTCATGTTGCTGCTGATCTGTTTCATGTTGCTGCTGATCTGTTTCATGTTGCTGCTGATCTGTTTCATGTTGCTGCTGATCTGTTTCATGTTGCTGCTGATCTGTTTCATGTTGCTGCTGATCTGTTTCATGTTGCTGCTGATCTGTTTCATGTTGCTGCTGATCTGTTTCATGTTGCTGCTGATCTGTTTCATGTTGCTGCTGATCTGTTTCATGTTGCTGCTGATCTGTTTCATGTTGCTGCTGATCTGTTTCATGTTGCTGCTGATCTGTTTCATGTTGCTGCTGATCTGTTTCATGTTGCTGCTGATCTGTTTCATGTTGCTGCTGATCTGTTTCATGTTGCTGCTGATCTGTTTCATGTTGCTGCTGATCTGTTTCATGTTGCTGCTGATCTGTTTCATGTTGCTGCTGATCTGTTTCATGTTGCTGCTGATCTGTTTCATGTTGCTGCTGATCTGTTTCATGTTGCTGCTGATCTGTTTCATGTTGCTGCTGATCTGTTTCATGTTGCTGCTGATCTGTTTCATGTTGCTGCTGATCTGTTTCATGTTGCTGCTGATCTGTTTCATGTTGCTGCTGATCTGTTTCATGTTGCTGCTGATCTGTTTCATGTTGCTGCTGATCTGTTTCATGTTGCTGTGTTCATTCATGCTCATCTGAGTGCTCACACAGACTCATGTCTGTGCTGCTGTTAGGCGTATTGCTTTTATTGTTTTTCATGGTATTAGTGCTTAGTGTATTTTTAGTTGTTTTTCTTAGTTCATATCTTAGATCTTATTACTGTTTTTCTTTTACATTTTATTGTTGGATGTAACTGGGACCCTGTGTACACAATTTTGTTCCACCACATGTGGTGCAAACAAGAAAGAAACTGACTCTGACTGGCTCTGATGAACTTGGTCTTGATTGGAGTGATTGGACTGGGTATCAGATAGGGATGGGGCAGATCCGATCCAGTATCGGTATCGGTATCCGATACCAGCATAATTTAAGTATCGGATATCGGATCCAACCTGCCGATATTTTCGATCCAGCTTCAAAGAGCACTTGTGTTCCATCATATTCTGTGACTGCCGTCTTAACATTATGTGAGTTAAAACCAATGAAGACACTCACAACAGGAAACTCACAAACTTTAACAGTATAGTCTTTATAGTATAGAAAACATTCCAAAATACACATAACTTTATAGTCTCAGTACAAATATTTCATTATACAGATTCACATACCTGAACAGTATCGGATCGGAAAAGTATCGGTATCGATCGATACCTAGTTCTTAAGTATCGGTATCGGATCGGAAGTGAGAAATGTGGATCGGTGCATCCCTAGTATCAGACCTAATGCTCCATTACTGTATACGGTAGGTTTTTGAAAGCTGAAATCAGATGCCTCCTCCTCTGTTTGGAGAGGTTTTCTCTCTTTTTACATAAATGGCTTCCTTCACCTCCCTCTCAAACATCTGTCGGTGGCGGCACATTTTCTGAGGCTGGGCCTCTCTGCAGGCGTCGCGGGTTCACGTCCCAGACCCGACGAGCTATTTCTCTGCAGTGTCTCTACCCTCTCTCTACCCTGTTTCGCCCTCATCCTCTACAATAAGGGCCACTAGAGCCCAAAAATGTAAAAAAAAAATAATAATAATAAATGTGAAAATGTTGGTCCTCAAAAAGAGTGTCCCTTATCTTTAAGGTGTAGGTGAACCGCTGAGTCTTGTCCTGAAGAGCTGGCTGTCATGTGTTGTGCCATGTGTCTGTGCTGTTTGGTTTCTCCAATAGAGATCTGGACATTCCTCACTGCAGTGAACTGCAGACACCACAACACTCAGCTTGTGTTTGAGTGTTTTGTCCTTAGGGTGGACCAGCCTCTGTTTAAGAGTCCTGTTGGGTTTGAAATGTACTGGGATGTTGTGCTTGGAGAAAATCTTTCTAAACTTCTCAGATCCTCTCTGGCTTTTTTGTTGTTGTTGTTGTTTTTTAACTGAGAAAGCTCCTCAGATGAGAAGCGAAACGTCTTCAGCTACAGAATAGAAGTCCAGTTGTTTTTAATTTAAACTTTTTCATTTATTTATTATTTATTTACCATGACCTGGATGACTGAGAATCTGCACCAGCATATCTGTGTCACTACACAAATGCATGTGTGTTTAATTTGAACACAGGTCGTGTTTATGCTGATGATACTGAGACTATAAACGTAGGAAGTTCAGTAAACATTTGAATGGACTAGACACACTGATAAGGCGGTCTGATATTTCTGCGTACTCATTGGAATATACACAGTATATCTACACACATACATGTGCGTAATAACACAAACAATGCTCGGATGAGAAAACGGCGACAATTTGTCATACAAAGGTGTTTTAATGTTAGCTAATGTACAGTTTTCACACTAGTATACCATTTTTAATTAGGAGTTTTATATTATAACTGGGGGCCAGATGGGATAGAGGCAGGGCAGCCGACTCGGGACCCGAAAGTCCCAGACTCGATCCCCAGTCATTGCACATTTCGTGATGTCTTTGAGCAGGACACCCTATCCACAATTGCTCCCTGGGCACCCTCAATAGCTGCTTACTGCTCCACCTGAATGCATTCCAGGTGCAATGGGTTAAATGCAGAGAGCCAATTTCACCATTGTATGGGAACATACAATGATGACAACACATAACATATTATTATTATTATTATTATTATAAGCTTGGAAAACAAAAGCATGGATCCTCATTTGGCTAGCCATTTGCTTAACCCGAAGGACTTCTGTCTTTCCCCCCATGCACTATGACTGATGTCACGGCTGATACGGTGCTCACTACTCTTTGACAGAACATTACCTCAAACATGACCAGACTATCCCTGTAACTACTTTAAACTACAAAGAAAGGCCAGCCTACTGCTTAGTCTCACGGGGCACCTTCTTTGCACCATTGGCCTCTGGGCTCAGCACTCAAAAAGTACCTTTTATATTTTCCAATACTGCCTGGAGCCAAGTGGTTTTATTGAAGTTTTTCAAATCTTATACCTTCAAACATTCATCCTCTGCTCTCTCTGCCTCACTTCATCTTCATTTCTCACCCTCACTGTGTGCCATAGATGTTTTCTATCTCTTTTTTGAAACTTCTTTCCCATTACCTCTTTTCTGCCACTTTTGCTTAATCCTTCAGAGGATTCACCAGAGCTCATTGGTGTTGTTCAATTTGGCCTTGCTTCTTTTAAGCCCCTGTTACACACACACACACACACACACACACAAAATCAACACGGCAAAGCACCTATGCTAGTTTCAGCCAAATTAAAACCTTCTTCTGCTTTTCTTCCACACAGTTTTCAGAGAAATAATGACCGGCTCTTATCTACGCAGATTTAATTTAGGTTTCACACGCTGATACAACGTATTCTGCTTCCTGACTCTTGTGAAATGAGAGACCTAAACTGGAAAGACTGGCCTCAATTTTCCTCATTATTAATATTCTGCGTACAGCGCGTCTCAGGGTGAGGTTGTGGTCAGCAGCTCTGTGCAGCTTTGCTAAAATAATTACGAGAGAACAATTGAGAATCCACAATCAGTGGTGCAAAGTGCATCGGATAAAGACGTTCCCTCAGTCTGACTGAATTTCTTGGCTTTTTTTGTGCTCATATTTTAGTCACAAAACCCCTGAGGCTTCATTTTAAGAAACACATAGCAAGGACTGTTTTTCTTTGATTACATCCTAATTACCACAGTTGCTCCCAAGTATTGTAAGGGCACCAAATTTGGCACGTAGGGATATATATGTAAGAACAAAATCCTGCCAAATGAGACAAGATCTGTCCACAGAAGAATTGCTGAGCCCTTTATTTTTACATCAGTAACAGAAAATGTGTCCAAAATGTGCGAACAGGCATGGGATCCCCCCCCCCCCACACACACACACACACACACTTAGGGAAATTAACACATCAGCGGGGAATTTTTCAGGCTTTCTGGGAAGCAAGTAACAGAGAATCTGAGTTCTTGGAGAT